>PVJO010012031.1:0-57180 GCA_004026905.1 Hystrix cristata | reverse complement strand
TCTCAGTGTTGTTTTAATTTGCATTTCTCTAATGGCCAAAGATGTTGAACAATTTTTCATGTGTTTATTGGCCATTTATAATTCTTCTATGGGTGCCGGCAAGGACTTACTGAATAGAACCCCAATTGTACAAGAAATGACATCAAGAACCAACAAACGGGAATTAAAAAGTTTCTGCAAAGCAAAAGGAACAACAAACAGAGTGAAGAGACAAACTACAGAATGGGAAAAACATTTTTGTCAGCTAATCTTTGGACAAAGGACTAATATCTAGAATATATAAAGAACTCCAAAAAAATTAGATCCTCTCCAAAAAAATAAAAGACCTAATAAAAAAAACAAACAAGTAAAGTGAAGAAACACTCTTGGGAATTATTATGGTTAAGTGCCTGGAATCATTCTTCTCATCAGAGAAATTTTGATAGCCCTGGCAGGCTTGCAGGTTTATACATATTTTATAGTAGCAATCCTGTCCTTTCTGCCTCGAACGTTATTAAATTATTGTAAAATCCACAAGTATAAACCTTGAGCATGAGAGTGTTATTTTGATCATGATTTATCCTTCCTTTGCCTTTGATTCTCTGGGTTTCATCTAGTTTAAGCAAATATTTTCATGGTTAAATTTTTCATTTACTTCACTTACAAATGAAGAAATTTATGAGAATTCTCAGGAAATTGGTGGCAGGCTTATTTTCAGAAAGGTATTTCATTTGGGTGTTATGAAATCTGCACTAGACACAGTAAAATAAAGACAGACTCCTTCATAATTTCACTTTTGTCTTTTTCCCAGATCACTGTAGTTGCTGAAAAGAGCAATCTTCTGATATTTATAATAATACATCTTTATCATGTCAGATTTCTTATGGCTCTGACTGATTACATCTTTTGTAGTCCCTAAAGAATTCTACAGAATGTTGGACTAAATTTACATGGAATATTTTTCTCTAACGCTTCAGCAGATTCACACAACAGCTGCTGGATTCTCCCTCAAAGAGTTTAGTGAACTGAAGATCTGGAAGAAGATTTGGGCTCACTCTACTTAGCAGGCCCAGAGTGTGTCACTTATAACTGACACATAAGCCACCACACATTAGTAGTCATTCCATCTCCATTATTACGTGAAATTTATAAGCCTTAAGAAGCTGTTGTAGACATTTACCCAGCTGATACCTGCACATATGAATGTGCTGTGCTTCAAATCAGAGACACATGTTTGCAGGGTCATTTCAGAAACGATCATCTCTCATATTAAACTTCAAAAAGCAAATCACATTCGCATAAAGGACAACAGGACACAAGACATACGGTTCCATAGTGAATGTATTTGAGTTGATAGAATAAGGCTGTATATTATCATAGCAGAATTTTAAATACTTGTATATAAAAAAGGTTTAGCTACTGATTTCCCAGGAAGTCGATAAGGATGCGTGCATCTATATATGTTTTTCAACTAAATGCTATTCCATAATAAAATATAAGCTCTTATCTGGGGGAAATCTGACTCTTACCATAAATAGATTATTAAATGTGTTTAGAATGGCACTCTTTGGTCTTAAGTGGAAATGCTGTGAGTTGGTAAATGTTTTCGTAATGTATGTGGATCCCAACATTTATTGGATTCACAAAATAGTAAGGGAGAAGCAATATAAGTATTTTAGAGGAAAATGTATGATTGTTTTTGCTAACACCAGAAGATGGAGTCAGAATGAGTATGTCTAGAATAGTCAGACATTCCCAGAGGAGATTATCCTGCTGGGTATTGAGGGAACAAGATCATTAGCTAAGCAGAGAAAGAAAGGGGTCATTTCAGGAAGAAAAAGTATTCTGTGCTGTCATGGAAGTGTAAATGACCAAGACCTATTAGACAAAATAGATGTAGTTCTATTCTATGTTGTATGACTGTAACATAGAATACATGTGAGAAAGAAGCCTCTTCCTGAGGATGAAAGAAAGTTCCAATAAAAATAATGGTCATTGGCATATCATGTCATCACCTAGCACTTAAAACAACTTCTAAGTTTTGAGAGATTTCTGCTTGATTATCTTTTGGTTTTCACAGTGAGGCAAATATATCAAATTCAGCCAATAGGCAAGATTCACTGAGAAGAATACAGAAGGATACACATAAAGTGAATGCAATATATTGGAGAAATGGCCTTTCCCTCTGGAGGGCTTTGTAGGTCTCTGGAACCCACTTTAGATGATGTATTTTCACTGTCAAACTAATATCAGGGGACACCTGATGAGGTCTTGAAGAAAGACCTGTAGACACGAATCTTTGGGGGTGTTACATCAAAATAATCAGAAAAATCTCAGCTGGGTTATACTTCAGAGAATTCTACGATTTAATAAGCTACAGTCATCTGTGTGGACCTTGTAAACTTCCTTTTAGTGCATTAGTTTTAAAAATAAAAGCAGAACCAAAGATCATCAGACAGTTAATAAAAGTTTTTAAGGTGAAAGAAAAAGTCCCATACACAAATAAATATCAGAAAAATCTCCAGAGGAAACAGAGAAAAAGAGACTAGTAGAAAACTTCAAAAATAATTACTAGGGTACCACTTCCAGTGTAGGGCCTAAGTAATTTACCACTAGATAGAATGTCCTACAGATGGTACCATTAAACCCTGGACAAAATATGGAAACCAGTTGTCTGAAGACAGGAGAGAGTGCAGGAAAGCAGTCCGGGCCCGGAGGGGCGATAACCATTGGAGGAGGGGACTCTCTACCCCTGCCAACCCCATTTCAAATAGCTTTCTATCTAGCAGCAGTCTGAAGTTGGTAACACACCAACTAGCTAAACAGAAAAGAAATGTAGTCTTTCTGGCCTAAAGAAACAAAGGACAGAATCCAGAGATATCAGAAACACTGGAGAGTGGAGGAACATATTTTACAGCAGGAAGAACAAGAGAGGAAGTTCTCCAAATGTTATATAGAAGCTTTGGAAATAGTTTGTGGTTGACGCTTATCTACGCATATGCAAAGCAAACACTCAGTTTCAGCTAAACCAAATTAATTGTCTACAAATTTCAATATCTTTGTGGTAAATAAGGAGAAGTAGTCTTTAAATCATAGAATTCATGATGTCCAGGACACAATCTAGAATTATTCACCAAAGAAAAATAGGAACCATTTTCAAAAGAAAAGATAATAAAGGGAGATTGCACCAAAAAATGACACAGATATTAGAAATAGCAGACAGGATTTTATAACAGATATACAACTGTGCCAAAAGAAGTGAAGACAAATCTATGTATAATGAATGGAAAGACAGACACTGTTAGAAAAATATAACTGAATGGAAAGTCTAGAATTGAAAATGCAGTAATCGCAATTAAAATCCACTGGATGGTCTTAGCAGTAGATGGGACATGGTAAAAGAAAGGACAAGAGATCTTGATGATAAAGGGGTGTACTTTATCTAATCTGAAGACACTCAAGGGAAAAGCAAATGAGTCTCGGAGGCTTGTGGGACAATACCAAAGCATCTTGTAGACACATGCCACTGAGTCTCAGCAGGACAACACAGAAGGAATGGAGACAAAAAACATGTGAAAAACAATGGTTGTGACTTCTGCTTCTGACCAAGATGGAGTAACCAAGATGGGACAAATAAGATTTACCCTCCTATCTAAGGCATAAAATACACGAAACAACACTTTGTAAGACTGGAAATCAGACCGTGAAGGGCAATGATAAATGAGGTTAGTACCAGATGTGCCACATCTTACTGACTGAAGAGTATTTCTGGGTCACAGTGAGGGAAGAAGTACCGTATTTGAGCCTAGAAGTTTCCCCAAGATGGTGAGACAGAGCTGAGAGTCTGGGAAGAACAAAAATCAGTAGCGTTCACAGAACAGAATGTCAGGGAGAAAAGGACTACACACAGGGAATTCCAGTGACTACAGAAGCCCTCAGAGGGCTGATCATGGTGGTGTGTGTGCTGAGGAGACTGAAGCCAGGGAAAAAAATGATCTGAAAGGATTTAGAAGGAACAGTGCCAGTATTCACACAGAACTGGGAATAGTGCCTGATCTCACCATGCAGATCTATGTACCGAAAACTTAAAAGATGTTGCTGAGAAAAATTAAAAATACCTAAATATATGAGACATACGCTGTGTTCACGGTTAGAAGACTGAATATTGTTAAGATGTCAATTCTTCCTATGTTCATTTGCATATTCAATGCAATGGTTATCAAGGCCCCAGGATACTATTTGATATAAACTGACAAACTGATTCTAAAATTCATGTGGAATACAAGTACCTGAACTAGCAAAAGAAATCTGCAAAAGAAATAGTAGAACTGTTATTGGACTTTAATACTTAATATAAAATTATGGTAATCAAAACTGTGTGGTATTGGTGTGAGATCAAAGGAACAGACAAGAAAGTCCAGAAATATATACATATATGGAGCATATGGACAGCTTATTTTTTTTAATTAAATTTTTATTTTTTTAAATTAAAATTTATCCAAAATTACACAAACCTACAGACCATAATGCACTGTGCCATTTGCATGTAACAACAAGCAATGTAAACAACCACAAAGATGCAATATTAAGTCACAACTACATAAAATTGACTGTAGTGCATAGGGTACGTATTCCTGTTTTAAATTTGGGTTATCAGGTTCCAATTTTTAGGATATCTTTATTTCTCTGAATTCCCATTCCCCTCCCACTTTGCCCTCTTCTTGTTTCCTTCTACAGTTTTCCTACTGGGTAAGATCTGTCCCTTTGTCTTTTTGGATCCATATTTTATCATTTTCATTGTTTGTACTTTGCCTCACTCAAATGAGGGATACCATATGGTATTCAAGCTTGCAAGTCTGATTTATTTCACTCAACATTATGTTTTTCAGATCCATCCATTTACCTATAGATGACTCTAATTTGTCCTTTTTTACAGCCGAGTAGTATTCCATTATATATAGATACTACATATTGTTTATCCAGTTATCTGTTGATGAGTATAGAGGCTGCTTCCAGAATTTAACTATTAGGAATTGTGATGCTATAAACACGGATATAGAAATATTGCTGTAGTACGATGTCTTCAGCTCTTTGGCGATACCTAGTAGGGAAATGGCTAGGTTGTATGGATTTCGACTTTCAGGCTTTTGAAAAATCTCCATGTTGATTTCCATAATGGTTGTACTAGTGGGAATGGTTTGCATTCCCACTGACGATGTAAGAGAGTTTCTTTTTCGCCACAGCCATGCCTGCATTTGTTATTGTTTGATTTCCTAATGACTGGCATTGTTTCTAGGGTAAGATGGAATTTTAGCGTTGTTTTAATTTGCATTTCTCTAATGACTAAACATGTTGAACATTTTTTCCATATATTTGGTGGCCATTTGTATTTCTTCCACTGTGAAGTATCTATTTATTTCTCTAGCCCATTTCTTGACTGGGTAATAAATTTTAGGTGGTTTAATTTTTGGAGTTCTTTGTGTATTCTAAGTATTAGTCCTCTGTCTGAGGAGTAGCTCACAAATTTTTTTTTCCATTGTGTAGGTTGTCTCCTCACTCTGCTACTTGACTCTTCTGCTGTACAGAAACTCTTCAGTCTGTTATAATCCCATTTGTTGATTCTTGTTGCTATTTCCTATGCAACTGAGGTTCTATTTAGAAAGTCCTTTCCTGCTCCTATGTCTTCAAATGTTTTATCTAGTTTGTTTTCCAGAAGAATTAATGTTTATGTCTTAATGTTTACATGTTTGATACATTTTCACTTTAATTTAGTATATGGTGAGAGATATGATATGTAGTAATAGATATAAACCTCAAGGCCATTACATGAATCAAAATAATCCATTATAAAAGTAAATGTACTGTACTATTTTATTTTGATGAGGTTCTAAAATAGTCAAAACCAGCCAATGACAAGAATGAATTTGAACAGCAGCATTCCTAGGGTGAGATCAGGATTGCTGACTGGGGAGAAAGATCTAAGGTGACAGCAATGTTATATCATTGTGGGGTTTACATTATATAAGTATATTCATTTTTCAGATCTTAGCAACATTTGTACATTTAATTGTATTCTGACATCTGTCAGAAAATGATAGAATGGTGCTTTCCAAATTCTGAATTATTTCCAATCTAGTATTTTATGGCCAAAGGGTGAAGTTAGAATACATTTTTAGTCATGCAAAAATCCCAAAAATTGATTTTCCATGTGCCTTTTGTCAGCAATTTCCTGGGTGCTGATCAACTAAAGTAAACTTGGAAACAAATATGGCAAAGATAATGGACCTGAAAAACAGATAACCAAACTTGCGAGGAAGGTGACATGAATTCCTGAGATGAGAGTGAAGGAAAATTCTAGGGTCGCACTGTATAAGTGGGCCCAGAGAGCCAACTTTCCCAATTAGGAAAAGAGTGTTCAAGGATTCTGGAAGGATTGTTCTAAAAAATGAAATAATCACATTAATTTTCTCTTTGTGAACATGTGAGCAGTTTTAGTTACACCAATGGGAGAAAGGTGGGTGTGGATTAGTGCAAGATGCATAAGAAAGGAATTAAATAAGAAGTCTTGACTAAGAAGAAAACTAAAAGTTATACAAATATATTCTTCCATTACCAAATATGTGATTCAGCTGTAGGCTATTTTGCTATCAATTTCAAATTGAGCATTAATATAAATGATAGATAACTGCCATAGGTGAAGATAAGAAAGAGTAAATGGGAAAACTAAATCCATATCGTGCATAGTACAAAGTCAACAAATGATTACTGAAAAATACTGAAAAACCCATAAATAATATATTATTTTATAATTCAAGAATTTGATAGTAAATATCAGGAGAAAAGAATTTGAACATCATCTTCTCTGGAAACCACAGATCACAGATGAGAAGAGACCAGGAGACAGTTCTTTTATTCACTGTAAGTCTCATAAAACTATTTGACTTAACAATCAGTAAATACAAAATGAAATTTAATATGCAGAATATTAAAGAATGGTATCACTCAAATTACTGTTGAGAAATTTATTCCTTCAGCTCAAATTCTTTTTTTTTTTTTGAAGGGGGAGGGTGGCTCTGGGGATTGAACTCAGGGCCTTGTGCCTGCTAGCAAGTGCTGTACCACTGAGATAAATCCCCAGCCCCTCCAATTCTTATCATAAAATATAATACTGTTTTTCTCTATGGGAGTTATTATGGAAAAGTTAAGCCTATTAGTCAGAAACTTGTACTCAGAAACTTCTAAGTATTAAGTGAGGCAATGTAAACTTTTAGTACATTGATTGTTTTCTAGTATTAATTATTTTTTATATGAAAGAAAACTGATTTTTTGAGAGGTTCAAGTCAAGGAATTTACTCTAGAGTAGTATGTGTAGAAATAGAAGAGGTACATCAATAACTATGGGAGAAATTTTCTGTGGGGTATGGAATTTATTGAGAAGAAACAAACTATAAAATTTTCTTTATTGTTTTATATATAGGTCCAGCAAAATATGTCAAGGACATCAGTTTTTACAGAATTCATGTCTATAAAACACAGGCTTGGAAGGCCACCACACACTTGAAACATCACTTTTTTCTCATTGCCTACAGGATGAAATTTAAACTCCTTGCCTTGTCACTGGATGCTGCCTGGGCTCCCCTCTAAGCAATTCCGCTATTCGTTCATGCTGAACCCCTTCATGAGAGTCAAACTAAGCTTCCAGCAGTTTGTCCTAACCAATTCTTTCATTCTCTCCTATAGCATTTCTTTTGCTATTGATGCTAAGAATTTTCTTGCTTGTTCTTTAAAATTTCTCTTAAAACTTCATATTTTATATCAATATTTATATATAAAATATTAAGTTTTAACTTAATTTTAATAAAGTTACATATATTTTTAAATTATCTTAAAATTATTTTATTTTAAAAATGAAAGATAATTAAAAACCATCTATTAACCTTATATCTCTTTCTAGCCATTATCTAATCTAATATCGATCATTTACAGATATCTTCTTGAAAGGACTGAAAGATGTTTATTAGGTTAAATTAGGAGTCTTTGGCTACCTTAGCAAAAACAACGTCAGTGGAATGCTAGAACATTATAGAGAAGTGGGAAATAAATAAGGAATCAGAGGAAAAAATGTTGATATTGCTAGGCTAAATTTACCTGTAAAGAGTCCGATTCAGATTTTAGGTAGGCCACTCCCTCTCTGTCTGTCTGTCTGTCTGTCTCCCTGTCTGTCTGTCTTTCTTTCTGTCTCTCTCTTTCTCTCTCTCTCGGACGTTCTCTCTCTTTTGCAATCACTCAACTCTGCCAGTGTACACTGAAAACTACCACACAACACACACACACATATGGACCTAACTATCTTCCAATAAAAGTTGCATTTGGCCCAAGAGACACATAGTTTGCTGATCCCAATTCTATGCTTTTCTAATGTCACAACATAAACTTCTCTTAAAAGTTACCTAACTATGGCATAAGAGTCTTTTCCCGGAAAAAGGGAGTAGAAAGAAAAAAAGAAAGTCTGATAGATTAAGCAGCAATGGAAAACACACTTGCGCTCAAGAAGTGAAATGATAGAACACAAAATAGCACCATACTATTCTCTGTTAAGATCACACAATTAAAATTCTAGTCAGGTTGTCTAATTTTATACTTGCTAACAGCAAAATCTCAAAAGTAATAGTAACAAAGACACACCTGGGGCATGGCAAGTGCTCAACATATGTTTTCTGAATTGTTAACTTGCTCAAGAGGTAGCACATCTAGGAATACAATGCAGTTTTTAAAGTCATATTTAGGGCATTAATTCCACTGCATCATGTTAATATGAGGACAATATTTCCTGTGTGAACCAGGATGATTACCAGTAAGGATAGGTTAAGTTATGCCATGGTAACAAACAGTGTCAAATAACTTCCCATATAATTGACATCCATATGAGATGGATGAGCTCTTCCCTGATCTAGTCTTTCAGGGATGCAGATGCTGAAAGTTTATCTCCACTTTTCCATCCACAATCACCACCACAGACAAAGAGCAAAATTCAAAGGTCTTGTAACCACAGTTAAATGATCCAGTCTAGAATTAACACATAGCACGTTTTCCCCCAGCACTCTAGCCAGAACTAGCCAGATGGCCAGGCCTAATTTTAAAAAGCCAGGAAACACAATGTTAACTTGTATCTAGAAAAAGAGTGAAACTGGGTGTTTCTGAATTAAGAATGCTGTGTGGTTAGGAAAAATATAGAAAAATCATTGGCATGTCTACTACATAAAGGTAAAGATTTTCTTTTATCTCTCCATGCTTGAACTAGAGTAACACTCCAACTCCCACCCTGCAAAACTAAAAGCAAGGTCCAAAAGTTTAGCCAAGTAAAATATGGGGTAACAAATTTTTTGTCAGTTTTCCAGTTGTGGGTAAAAAATAAGAAAAAATGACTTTTTTAGACGTGAGAAATTAATTACATGTTGCAGAATATCTATCTTTCTGTGCATGATAAAGTAAAAAATAGTCATGAGGTAATCACTTTCTCCCCTCATGCCCCAGAACGGAACTGGACCTGGTCATACTCGACTGAGGCTGGGTGCTGTGCGAAGGAGGCCGCTAAGTGCTTATCACATTACATCTGAAGTACTGTGGAGCATCATTATCAGGTCTAGACTCTGGCCACCTCCCAGGTCAGGAAGAAAACGTGTCTGCATTTCTCTTACCTTCTTCCTCATGTTGATTTCTCTACCTTATCACTGACATGCTTGCTTGACATTCTCTTGACGTGTTTGCTTCTAGACCTGTGTAACCAATTGGTTGAGCAAGCAATTCTATCTACGTGTCTAGGTCATAACAGACACCAACTATTTAACTTGTATTCTTGGAGTGCAGAGATGCTTTTAGGTAAAGGGTATTTGTCATCACTTATAAGATTTGAAAAGTAGTTCTATAATATTGTCAGTCTTGGATTATCTGTGTTGAGGATGGAAGGGGAAGCACATTATTAAAATATTCATAGGTAGTATGAAAATGTATGTTTAATATTCATTATTCAATTTTATTCATGTATCAAATGTTTGCATAGCATATGTTTTTTGTCAGATTCAGTTTTAAACATTTTTATAAATAGTAGCTCGTTGGGTTCTGTATTGGTCAGTTTCCCATTGCTGGCCAAAATACCTAACAACTTCAGCGTAAAGGAGAAGAGGTTTGTTTGGCTCATGTTTCAGAAGGTTCCGCCCGTGGCTGGCTCCAAAGCAGAAAGATCATTGCAGAAGGGTTTGGTCGAGGGACACTGGTCATCTCATGTTAGCTGGAAGCAGAGGCGGGAAACAGTGCCAGAGAGGAGGGTGCCAAGGACCACCAGATAGAGAACCCAAGGTCACACCTCCAGGACCCACCCTGACATACCCACAAGCGTGCTTATTAATCCTCCAAGTGACTCACAAATCAATCAAATTGACAGTGCATCTTACTTGTTAGATGTCCACACACCAACTCTGCAGAACAGGCATTATTATCATTATCGTCTCTGTCTTCTGTGTGAATAAACTGAGGCCCAAAGAGACAAAGTTCATTGCCAAGGTCATACAGAGTTCAGACCCGAACTCAGACAGTGTGGCTCTAGATTCCCTACTTTTAATTACTATGCTATTCTGCCATAATGTTGACTAATATAAGGTCAAGAAAAGAGTGTAATATTTCATTTCATTTCTTTATGTTGTCTAAAATCTGGAGGTGTTTAAAGATTGGTCAGACATTGAAAACACTGTCAGGGACTTAAGAGGCTAGCAGCACAGATAAGTTATAAACCCTCTAGCTACAAACACCAAGAATTGCCCAATAAATTATAACTAAAATCCTTATAAATGCATGGCTGATCTGCTAAGAAATTGCCTTAGGCCAGAAATGAAGAAAGAACTGAAAACCAGGACAATGAACTACCGGGTGGACACTGTGTCTGCCCTGAGGTATTTACTACTTTAAATAATACAGACACTAGAATTTAATACTAGTGTAGGGACTGGGAAAATCAGAAATGAGACCCACAGTTTTTATGGTAGTGCTTCTGCAGTATCAGTAAATATTCTTGCAAAAGAAACTCTCAAAAGTTGTGGGAAGGGTTATAAACTTGTTCAACCGTTTTAGCGAGCAATGTAACAATGCTTCATGAATTTGAATATGTGGTCTTATGACCAAGAAATTTCCTTGCTAAGTTTATATGCTGGAAAAACTCTAGGGCATGGAAAAATCAGATATGGACAAGAATTTTATTGCAGCATTTTTTGCATTAGTAAAAACGGCACAGGAGAGTGGATAAATGAATTGTGCTATAATCATACAATGGACTATGCAGAGCAGTAAAAGTCAGTGTACTACAGACATGTATTATGAGGAATAATTCCCAAAAGCTTTTGTGAGAAAGACAAGTTGCAGAATATTTGCAGCATTAGTATTCTGAAGTGCAGAGGATAAGAGAGGAGAAAGAAGGATGGAGGGCAAGGGAGAAAAGAAAGGGAGAAAAAGGGAAGAAGAGAGAAATGAAGAAGGAAAGAAGAAGGAAGGAAAAAAGCAAAGAAAGGAGAAAGAAATAACTATTATCTCTTAAATGAAGACTAACGGTCCAGCATCTACCCTGCAGACAGCCCTTTAAAGGAGAGTCTAGGGCATAGCAAGAACAATGAGATATCCAATCTCATTTTATCCAACACCTCCCAGAGTAAGGGAAAGTAACATAAGGCAGACTTCCCTAAGATTTTCATTTCCCTCAAATTCAAATCAACTCCATATACATATAGCTCTTTCTCCACACTCAGGATCTTTGCCTCTTTCTGCCCTGGGCCAGCGTCTCATTGCTTGAAGCTGCATGGATGCAAGTAGCTTCAAACAAATGCAAAGTCATTTACCTCCTTTTGGCATTTAAACTTGCATTTTACCCTTTTACTCTGCTCATCAAATAAAGGCTGCTTTTAAGGATCTGTTTATAATTCTATGGTATAACAATATTCTTTTCTGTCATAAACAATTTAAAAAACAGTTTCCACGAGGAATTTGAAACCTGCAAAATATAACAACTATGTGAATTCTTAAAATGACTTCCTTATTGAGATATAATTTACACACCGAAAAATTCACCTATTTACAGTGTAGAAAGGAACATTATTTAGTATATTCAGAGTTGTGCAACCACCAGCACAGTAAACTTTAAACCGTTTTAATCACTCCCAAAAGAAATCCTGTATTTATGAACAGTTACTCCCTATTCAGCCACCTGATTTCTCTCCCCCAACACCACCTTCTAAACTCCCTCCACCTAAATTTTTGCCTCTCTCTTTCCCATCAGTCCTAGGCAACCACTAATCTACTTTCTGCCTCTGTAGATTTGCCTCATTTGGCTACTTCTTATCAATGGAAGCCCACACTATATAGTGTTTCAGGACTGGTTTCTTCTACTTGGCAAAATGTTGTCAAGGTTCAACCACGTTTTAGTATATATCAGTGCTACATTTTTTATCACTGAATAATATTCCGTTGTGTGGACATACCACATTTTATTTAGTCTTTCAAGTATGAATATCTGAGTTTTGGGATTACTGCTTCCACTTTTCGCTATTCTGAATATTGCCATTACAAAGAACCAAACATCAGTCTTATATGACCATTTGTTTTCATTTCTCTTGTGTATAAACCTAGGAATGGCATTTCTGGGTCATAAAACACTTTATCCTTTTGAAGGACTGTTAAAGTGTTTTACAAAGTGGTGGCACTATTTTGTACACTAACAAAGAGTAGATGAGGGTTTCAATTTTTGAACATCTTTGCCAACATTTGTCACTATCTTTTTTTATTGCATTTAGCAATTATAATGGGTGTAAAGTGGAATCTCAATGTAGTTTTGATTGACATTTCCCTAATGAACAATGCTAGACATTCCTAATGTATTTTTTGGCCTTTTGATTATCGTCTTTGGAAAAATGTCTCTTAGCGAGTTTACCCATTTTTAAATTGGCCTATTTTTCATTTTTTATTATTGGGTTGTAACAGTTTTTAAATATATTAGATACAAAGATCTTATGAGAATGATTTGAAAACATTTTTTCATGTAGTTTTGATCATCTTTTTACTTTCTTTACAGTGTTCTTTGTAAACTGGTGGCTGTTTTCATGGTCTTTTATTTGTGCTTTTAGTGTCATATCTAAGAAAACATTACTTAATCCATGTCACCAAGATATACTCCTGTGCTTTCTTATGAAAGTTTTATAACTTTAGCTCTTAGATTTAAGTCTTTGATTCATCTTGAGTTAATTTTTGTATGCAGGGTGAAGTAGAGATCCAACTTCATTATTTTGCATATGGATATACAATTGTCACAGTACAATTTGATGAAAATGCTATTCTTTCCCTACAGGATTGTCTGGACATCCTTATGTAAAAACCATTTGATCATAAATTTGAGGTTTATTCCTTGACTTTCAGTTCCATTCCACTAATACATATGTCTGTCTGTATGCCAGTATCATATGGTTTGGTTATGGTAGAGCACTGCAGTAAGTTCTAAAATTAGAAGTGTCACTCTTTCAATTTTTTTCTTCTTTTCCTAGACTGTTTGGGGGTCTTATTTGAGGTCTTTTGCATTTCTAAGTAAATTTTCATATACCTTGCCAATTTTTGCAAATAATCCAATTGGAATTCTGATGAAATTATGTTGAATCAGTACCTCAACTGAGGAAGTGTTGTCATCCGTGTTAGTCTGTTTTTTGTTACTATAATGAAATTCCTAAGGCTGAATAACTTTATAAAGAAAAAAGGCTTAGCACACATTTCTGGAGATTCAAAGGTACGGTGCTGACATTCACTGTGCTTTATTCAGGACTGCATGGTATGTGACATCAGAATAGGAGGAATCTGTGTGGGAATGGGAGGTTACATCACAAGGCAGGAAGTAAAACAGTAAAAGGAGGGGCCCTTATATGACAACTTGCTCTACTGAGAACTCTTTCAGGGATGCACAAGAACTATCTTAGTCCCTTCTTAGTGTAATGTCCTCAATGATCTAATGACCTCCTTCTAGACCTCACCTCTTGAAAGTCTTACCACCTCTTAAAATTGCCAAAAGGAGAACCAAGCTTATAACACACGAACTCTTGCAGAACAAACTCAAACCGTATACAAATCATACCACCACATTAACAACACTAAGTCTTCTAATCTAGGAACACAGGATATTTTACATTTTATTTAGGACTTTTTACATTTCTTTCACTGATGTTGTAGTTTTCAGAGAATAAATTTTGCACTTCTTTAAATCTATTTAAGTATTTAACTTGTTTTGTGATGCTATTATAAGTAGAATTGTTTTGTTAATATTATTTTTGCTTACCTTTAAAATAAGAGCAAAGAAGAGGAGTAAATATTGATAACCTGTGAAACATCTTTCAGTGTATTAACACAGTTAGTACTCACTGAGTACTTATTCTTTCACACACACTGAGATACAAGCTTGACATAGTTCATGTAAACTTCCCAACACCTCTACCATGTAGGCCTGTTGGCATTGTTTAATACTCCACCTGTGGGAAATGAGGCTGAGAGAGAGACTTGCCAAATTCCACCAATTCAGTTTGTCCCAGATCCAGGATTGAGATGCTTGGAAGTGCCTTTTGTGTTGTTCTGTGTAACAGTCAGCTGTAGTCACAGGAGGAGCCCCAGGAGAGGCTCAGGAAAACAAAAGTTTATTATGCAGCTGCCCCCAACTTAAAATAGTTCGACTTAATGATTTTTCATCTTTACGATAGTGGACACATACTCAGTAGAAACCGTACTTGCAATTTGGAATTTGGATCTTTTCCCAGACTATTGACAGATAGTTTAATCTCCTCTCTCTCTCTTTTTTTAAACTTGTTTTTTATTTTATGAAAAAGTAAAACAAAATTTCATAACAAAATAATAAGAGAATAACAATAATCTTCAGAGTAATTACTCAGAGTGTAAGACATAAACCAAAAAGATTCTTACTAAAAAGAAACATAATACAAAACTTCCTTTTCAATGAACTGAGATAAACTAGTAGTATAAGTAAAACAAACTAGCATATATATTAAATTATTTTTGAAACAGTGTGATCCCCTCCTTATATTGGCGGCAGCAATGAGTTTTAGCTCCTAGTCAGCCATGTGATCACTAGTGGAAACAGCCAACACTCTATAGTCTACTGTGTTGCTAAACTAGAATGTTCCGTAGGTTAGGTGTATTAAATGTACTATCGGCTTATATTTTTAATTTACAATGATATTCTCAGGGCTGTAAACCCATCCTAAATTGAAGAACATTTTGCCCACATGCATGGCAGTCCAGGGAAGCCTCAAGGTGGGCAGGAGGCAGAAAGCAGGCATGACTTTGCCCATGACCTAGACCTTGAGCTTTGCTGGAGCTTCTGAAGAAGGCAAGGCAGGGTGGGGTAAATAGATAAGGACTGGCTAGGCTGAATAATTTCAGCCAGCTTTAATCCATATGTGTAGTCTCTAGTTGCCTGTCACCTGCCCCTTGGGAAAGTAAAGCAGAGTAATATGGTTTCTTGGGGTGGATGAGCCAGACAGAGGAGATCTGGCTCTGGATTGGTTACAATGCATAGCAAAGACATGCTCTCTGAGTCCTTTGCTATCTCAAAGAATTGACCAGCCTTGGGAGGACAGTCTCTTCTCAGCCAGAAGGGGCTCTAAGTTGTCAAAACATCATATTTCAGAGTCCATCTGTTTAGGTATTGCCCATTATTATCTTCTCTATTCTAAAAATAATTGATGAGAAGTTATCAAAAAATTATATTACAATATTGAAACACACACCTCTTCATATTTGTTGAAACATGGGAATCAGTTACATTGTAAGTACAGTACATTAAATAAATTTATTTAATATTTCTGGACAGAAATAGCTTTGAAAGTAAAAACGTCAGAAAAATAATAGAAGGGATTGAAATGTTAATGAATATTTTCTGGTGGCCTGTCCTTAGCCACACTTTAGTCTGGTTCCTCTGAATCCTCTTCCCAAATAGACCTCAACTTTGGGACTTTTGTGTCTACCTTTGTAACTCTCAATTTCAGCAAGAATCTTACTCAGTGTATTTCAAATCCTCCTTCATCATTACTGTTTTCTCTTAGTAATATTTTTATCCATGGATCCCCATCCCACTCCTTGACTTTGAATTCCCACTTTTTGTTCTCATATTTGGAGTTGAGCCCAAGCTCTGCAAAGCCCCCTTATAGTAATGCCCATATGTATCACAATTGTTCTACAGAGAGCAGAATGTTTTAACAAGTGTCACAAATAATATTTCTTGAGCAGTATTCAAAACCATTACACTTGGCCTGGTGTAATAAAATGAAAAGGATATTTGCTCTTGGAAGCAGTCAAACTTGGATTTGAATTTTGGTTTGTCTACCAATTAGCTTTAAGTTATTGAACTGCTATTGAGCTCTGTTCTGTCAGCTGTAAAATGCAGAGTGATAATGGAGTGTGACTGTGGGTCACGCAGGTGTCAGGTGACCTAAACTTCAATCTCAGGTTTAACAGCAAAGCCGGTTTAACCGCCCATGAGAAAATATATACTCCAAAGGAGATAGAGATCTCAAAGGGCACTTAAATATGTAAGAATCAGCAACATATTTAACAAATATAAGGTAAGGCCATTTATTTTGGAGTAGAAAAAACATACTTTAGAAAATCCAGTATTGCACATCTCATTTCATTAGGTACCATTCTATTGGTGCCTAATTTCACTTTTGCCTACTTGATATTTTGAAAATAAATATCAGTGAAATATAGAAGACTGACCACATTTCCTTGATCTCTATTTGAGTTCTGAAATATCCATACTGTCATTGCTTTATTAGAGATAAATTTTTACCCAGAGATGGTAGTGAGTGCCTGTAATTCCAGTACTTAGGGAGCCTGAGGCAGGAGGATTACATGTTCAAGTCCTGCCTGAGCAATTTAGCAAAAGTCTGTCTCAAAACAAAACAAAATGAACAAATAAATAAATGGCAGGGGATATAGTTTGGTGGTAGAGTACTCCTGGTTCTGTCCTCAGTAGCCCCCCCAAGACAAGTTTTGATATGACGTCATTTTATGAAAATAATGAAATAGAGATAAAATGTTTTTGTTTTGATAATATTTTTGACTGATCATCTATCTAAATCAGTACATATGACTAAGAAATAAATATTGTAAGAGATATGAAATCTTGGATCCTATTTTGTAAAAGATAATAGAAAATATGTCTATGGACCTGTACTTTTATGAAAAGGCATTTATAGACAAAGGATTTTAGAGTCTTAGGAAGGAAATATAGCAGAAAAAGTTTCTTATTAATTCCAGCTAATTGTTTGTCACTGATGATTGGGTACAGATGTTTCAGGCCCAGGCTTCGAGACTGCAAAGTGAATGCAATCTCCTTTAATGAGGGAAGAGGGGAGAGGGAGGATGGGGGAGGATGGGGAGGGAGGGAGAAAAAACATAAACCGAAGAGGAGAGGCCCAGAGGCTCGCAGAAGCATACAAAGGTAAATCTATGATGTCATCTGATTAGACGCTTATCATCTTCGTCTATTTTCTTTTGAAATAACAGAATATCAAGACTGAGTAATTTATAAGAAAAGAGGTTTATTTTGGCTCGCGGTTCTAGAGGTAGGAAGTCCAAGAGCATTGCTACTGGGGAGGGCGTTTCACTGCCTCAACTCATGGCAGGAAGTGGAAGACAAGCCAGCGAGTGAGTCCAAAAGGCCAAGCATGAAGCTCAGCCTGGAGTTATAGGCACACCCGGGGCAGGAACTCACTCTCAGGGGAGGACACCCCTAACCTTTCACGAAGGCCTTGCCGGCCACCCGAACACCCCTCACCAGGCCTCACCATCACTGCCGCAGTTGCCATCAAATTTCAACATGAACTTCAGAAAGGACAAACCGTATTTGAATCATAACACTTACTATAAATATTTTACAAATATATAGAAAATGTTTTATTAAACAAAGCCAATTAATTGGACTGTACTATACATGTTTATTCATTGTGATGTTCAAGATGTGATTAAAAAATAGGATGAATGTTAAATTTTAAAAAATTACTACGGTAAAAGATACACTTAAACCCCTCAATACTCCCCCTTCTTGCGAGCACCCTTATCCAGTCGGTCTTGCCACTTGGTGGAGCAGTGCTGGGAGCCCTCTTTCCTGAGTGTCTTAAATCGTGTGTCCTGGCTGCCTCAGTGTCTTGAATCACTTCAAAATGTTTACCTTTCATGGTTATTTTGACTTTGGAGGGGAGCCAGATGTCAGGCAGTGCCAGATACAGTGGATGAGGACACACCGTAATATATTTACCATCCTGCCTTTTCATTGGATGGCACTCGGCAGTAGCATTCGTTGTATTTTTGATTCCACCCTACAAAGACACAAAGAAGGGACTTCAAAAACTGCTTCAAAAAATGGCAAAAATGAGGCGATAACTGTGTTTGAAGTATTTTGAAGGGGATTAATGGCAATTTGTCTTGTAATTTTAAAATTAAATATCTACCATATATTTTGATCCCACCTCTTAAATGTAAATGAATTAATATAACCTGATTATTGAATATGCCTCAGAGTTACCTGCTGAATTACCAGCATTTTATTCATTCATTTTTTTCTTTAATTCATTTCTACTTCCATCTTTTCACTCATTCATCCAACTTTAACTTCCTATTTTTTCCAGGCAAAGTTAGCAATTGTTGTTCCTTCTGATCCTCTCACAAACCTTTTGCAGCAAATCACAAGTAAATGTGATTTTTTTGATGCTTGTGGACAGCTTATCCTTAAGCACCACAACATTCTCTCTCCCGGGACCAAAACTGTGTGAGGGCAGAAGAGTGGGTGTTGCCCACAGGATACGGGCTAATATCTGCTCTGAAGGAGAGAATTTGCTGACCCTACTTTGGCTATTATAATATTCAGAATGTTTTTGAAGAAAGCTAAGTCATCCTTTTATTTTTTTTAAAGTTCTCTCTAGCAATGGTAGTTTCACTAATTCTACTAAAAAGTACATTAACCTTTTGTGCCAGGACTGCTGTGATGCACTTCATTATGATCGAGAATTAGCTGGTATTTGCAGACACGTGGGTTTGAGAAATAGGACTCATATTGCTTAGGCCTTGAAAGTTAGACCGAGCAAAGTACATCCTGTCCTAGGCAGAGCGCCTGGCTCCCCAGGGTGCACACCAACTAAAACTGTTTTGCCTTTCTGCATTATCTTTTGTTTGCCTAGTATTTTGTGTTTTCTTCTTCCTTTCAACAAATTATGTTTTATATTACCATACTCCCTAACATTTTTCCATTGTTTAAGGTGTTTTTAACTTACTAGCAAAGATTCTCTTATTAGGACAAAAAATTAAGACAAAGTCAGTTTTAGAAATTATAAGCAAAATGCCTGGTAGAATTAACAAAGCTTACTGACAAAAACAATGGTGTCTACATAGTCTGTGATATCTGTAGGTTTTCTTTAAATAACCCATGACTTAATGCAAATGACCATGTTATAAAGACTTTCAGAAGCTGGGCCTGTTAGTGCAGGCCTGTACTCATCCCAGCACTCTGGGAGGCTGAGACAGGAGAATTACTAATTGGAGCCCAGCCAAAGCAACTTAGTGAGTTGGCATCATCTTATTTCAAAATAAAGTATAAAATAGGGGTGGGGATGTAGCTTGGTGTAAAAGCCCTGGATTCAATCTCCACTACTGAAAAAAAACCAAAAAACTAAGGATGTAACTTAGTGTGAAGGCCCTCGGTTCAATCCCTAGTACCACTACCATTGTACCTAAAAATTATTCACCTAAATTAGGGGATTTTAGATACATATAACTTATAAACATCTTACAAAAATTAAATACTAAAAATTAAAATTAAATATTAAAACCTAATATTTAAATTTGGACATTAAAGATAATGAAATCCCACTTGATAAGGCCAAATGGCAGGATGTCACAAGCTGACAGCATCATTTGAGTTCTGAATTGAGTAGTTCCAGTAAACTGGTGCTATCAGCATAGTTACAATCATTCAATCCTAATGTGATTGATTTGGCATTATGCAAACTTGCAAGAGACAATTAATTTAGTATGGGGCTAGAAAATTACCCTAGCCTCTGACACCTAGGCTACTTCCTTTCTCATATTAACACACTAGGAAGACAAATTAGTCACTAAAATGATTCTTGGTCTGAAAAAATTCAAAGCAACCAGAAGTAGTACTCCTGGGACATTGTTAGTCAGGGGGCTTCAGGTATTTAATACACTCCTACAGCTCAAATGCAGACTCCGATACTTATTAGCTGTGACCTTGGTTTTCTCATTTGGAAAAATGAGGATAAGAGTAGCTTTTACTTCACGACATTTTCCCGAGGATTAAATGAGTTATCGTGGTGTATAAAGTACTTGTAACTGTGTTTTGTACATGGCAAATGAAGCAATTGTGCTTATTTGCATTATTTGAGAGGTGTTTTAGCAGAAATGAAGAAAATTACCCCCGGCCCTGCTCTAGTGACCAGATTTCTCATATCGCTGGATTCCTTGGGGAGGTATTTGTCCCTGTTTGTTACAAAGCAGTGCAGTAAAAGAAATACAGGAGGGGAAGAAGTATGCTTCAGAGCTAGCAGTCTTAATTCAAGGAAACTGCATAGAATATCTCTGCCATCTGACTTCAATATTAAACTAATTTCAAGGTATTACGTTGCTAATACTTCTTAATTGGGTCACCTGGGCTTCACCATCGTTCTCTCATCTTTCATCGAAAATCATTTAAGGAGCTATGCAAGGTGTGTTAGACAAGGGCTTTAGTACAGTCTATAAATTGGATTGTGTATAGTTGTAAATTATGCTGACAGGCATTTCTGTAACACAATGAGGTCAAACAGTCTTATGGAACACAGTCTTTCCACGCAGTACCCAAGACAAAATGGGGAATCATAAAGACACCAAGTTAAGTGCACAGAAAAAAGTTGTTCAGTGTAATCCAAAACCATGGCTACTTTTTAATCTAAGAGGGATGAATTGATACAAATTATGAAAACATACAGCAATAGGAACTTAAAGGTATGATTATAAAGTACTCACTATGTGAAAATATACTATATCACATGCTATAAGCTATAAAAGATTGTTAAACTACAACTCATGATTTTAGAGTTTGTAGTTTAAAGGGACAAAAATATATATGTAACTAACTAAATTTTAAAAAGCATTTAAATGCCATAAGTTGGAAAAGAAGTTTAGCTTGAAAGAAAGTAGCTGGAGTTGAATTGCTCTACTAAAAGCTCATTCTGTGGTATGAATGACATGCCATCTCAGGTTGCGAAATGTAACCCTTTTCATAAAGGGATGCTAATACCTATATACTCAATTCTTGAATAATTTTCAGGCCATAGGGTAGAGAATGGAAATAGCTTCAACTTTCGAGTTAGAAAAACTTGAATTAAAACTTGGCCTGAACAATTATACACGGGGTGACTCCAGCAAGTAAGCTTCATTCCAGAAGTCAATGTCACCTTTGATTTCTTCTTCCAACCTCATTCTTCACACAGTTAATCAATAGATTAGTCCTACAGTTTTGAGTACATCTCATTTTCTTCATTCTCACATCCCAGTCCTAACCTCGACACTTATCATTTGTTATGGATTCTGTGGCCCAGATAGCCCCTTCTCATTACCCACAAAATATAAGTCACTTCTTAGCACGCATTTAAGACATTCAATGAATTGAACTCTGCTTACATTTTTAACATCATATGATGATCCTCTTCCGTATATACCATCTCTCTCCAACCACCCACCTGTTGCTTGTCTTTGTGCCTTTGCACATCACTGTTGTTAATGTCAAAGACTGAGATTTTTATCTCCATCTTTATTATTCCCATCCAGAAAAGTTTAAAGTTTTACTCTTCCTCCAACACTTTACTGAAACACCATCATCTTTATGACGCAGTCTTTGAGGACTCCGGGTGTAAGTAGTTATTACATTGTCAGTACCATTACAGCATATTTTATATACCTGTATTAGCACAACACTGCCATTATTTGTGCGTTTGTCAACTGTCTCAACAAGACCAAACCCCAGATGACAAAGACAAGGTCTTTCATCTTTGAATTCTCAGTCCTAAGATGATGTCTGCCACGGAGAAGTTATGTGATAATACTTGTCATAGCAATGATGTCAGATTTGAGAATGAGTGGAAAAAACCAAGAAAATGTTTTGTGGAAGAAGTAGCATTTGATGTAGGCCTTGAAGGACTTTGAAAATATTTTAGGAATTTTAAATATACTAGTAAATTTGAGATGTTTAGTGTTTTGACATACATAAATGGTTATGTATATTTTGATGATTCTTTAATACATAAACGTTTTCCAAGCTGAAGCTTCGTCTTTTCAAGACCCTTAGTGAAGTGCTTTGAACATGGTGAAAACTTCATCACTACATTAATTATGTGATTTAAAGAAGGATCCACCTCATGCCTCCTAGAAGAGGAAAATTTGTTTTCGGAATAGTGCCATCTTGATTTTTTTACTACAATGTGGTATCAAAAATACTTGGCTTTTCAGCTGGGTCATAGATAATCTTCCTCATGAATCTATGCTGTATCTTACAATTAGAAATGTGGGTATTCACTCTTCGATATTAGATTTCTCCTGAACTTATTAAAAACTATTGAAATCAGAATATATAAACCACAGTGGAAAATATGTGACAAATTTGGACATCTTAGTGCTGTTCAATTTCACTCTTCCTGAGCAGATAATCTGAGTCTGATTATAAAAGTAACAATTTGGATATCTTTGCATCCACATCATGTCCAGGTTACCAGCGATGGTTCCTCCTTGGGCAGATTTCTTATACATGAATCATTAAGTGGAACATGCCATTCTTGACTGTTGCATATTGTCCTGTATCTTTTAAAATATAGAAAAAAGCTTGGACACCAATAAAATAATCATGAGTCAGAAATTTGGAACACAGTCTAGAAAGAAAATCTATACCACTGCATTCTTCTTTAAGAAAAACAATTCTCATTATTCTAGGCATTCATATTTATTAGCATAAAGGTTTTGGTTTTGGCAACACATAATGAATAAGAGTCCAGGAAATTGTCGTTTTATTTCACAGGAAAGAGCTCTGTGAAGAAAATTCTCAGGTGTCAGTAGATCTTCACTTGGGCAATCCCTGCACCTGGGAAAGGTACTGGCTAAATTTAAGAAGCTCAAAGAGGCAGCTAAGAGGAAACAGAACGCAAGGGCAGCGCGTGAGTTGTAGCTAGAGGTGTACGCACACAATTTAAGGCATGGACTACCAAGGCAAACTTGGAAGGGGGGATGGTTCCTTTTTAAGCTCTTCTCCGTGTCAAATTATGAAGGTTTGCTACCAGCCTTTGGGACTTTTCAGCCGTGTTTCTCAGCCCGCATTCGCCCGTGGACTTAGACCAGACTTTTTGTTGTTTGCTTTTTGTTAAAGGAAAACAATTCCGTTTTTGCGGTAACGCACTTGTTTACAACTCTGCCCTTCTCGGACCCTAAGCTAGTGTAGGCAGAGCATAAGGTGCCAAGGAAAGGCGCCGATGGGGCGATGGGGACGATCTCCTCGCGACTGCAGTTGTACCTGCCAAGGAGTAACCAACAAGCACCAGATTTATGTGCACTTTGAAAGAAGCACCGTCACTATTGGCTTTTGGAGTGCTCTGTCGCTAGGGAGCGGCTGGTAGGGCGCGCACAGCCTCTGGACAAGCCCGGGCCGTTCGCTCCCGTGAGCCGGGAGAGGAGGCTCCTCCAGTCGCGCGCACCGGGACGCACTCGCGCCCGCCCTGCGCCCCCGGCGCGGCCCGAGGCGGAGCTGCACCGCGGCCGCTGCCTCCCGCCCCCTGATTCCGGCTGCTGCCGCCCAGAGGAGAGACGAGGCTCTGCTCGCAGTTTCCCCCGGCGCCGGCGCTGCGGAGAGCGGGCGGGTGGGCGCGAGGAGGAGAAGGCGGTGAATGAGTTCTCCCTTCGCCTCGGAGTTGACCGAGTTGGCGGCGCCGCGCCCGGGTTTCCGGCTCTCCGCGCCCCAGGAGCTCGCGGCTGGCTCCCGGGGGCGCTGCCCACGCCCGCGCCGGGGACCGAGCCAGCAGCGCCCGGGGCGCCGTCCGGCCTCAGTCGGGGGCCGAGGCTCGTGGTGCCCCGCGGAGGCGCACGGTCGCGCGGTCTCCCTCGCTCTGTCGGCGGACCCGTCCGGCTCTCCATGGCGTCTCGTCAGCAGACCCGGATCCAGGCTTACCTGGAGAAGAACAAGATCGGTCCTCTGTTTGAGGTAAGGTGCTGTGGAGAAAGACGGTCCCACTGTCTCTGAGGGGAAACCAACCTGAACACCCTCGAGGGAAGGAGGATGGAGGAACACACGCGCCGGAGAGGGCGCCCTGTGGCCCCAGTTCGGCGGCTTTCGCGCTGCCCGGGCCAGGTGTCCTGCAACGAGGCCGGGTGGGCGCCTCGCCCGCTGCCGGGACGCGGACAGGTGCGCTCCGAGGAGCCCAGCCTCAGCCTGGCAGGGCAGTTTTGAGCCACCTCACTGTCCTGCACCTCGTAGCCGCTTGTGCAGGACCCGGACAGGCTGGGATGGGCGATATGCATAGATGGACACACTCAGGTGATCTTACACAGGGACACTTTCTTCCGGGAATTCACACTAGCTTGCGGGTTTTGTTTGTTTGTTTGTTTTAATGTGGGCGGTAGTAGAACCTGAAAAAGTGGAGGAGGTGCTTAGCAGCGGGAAGGAATATGGTTAACTGAGATAAAAGCTACTGGAGAGAAATAGGCTTCTGTAAGTGCTGGCGTGTTGAATGAAATTAAAACGCGGGGAGACTGGCCTCGATTTCTGGAGAAAAGGAGAGGCGTTGGCCTTGCAGACCCTTGTGATGGGGGAAGGAGGGGAGGAGAGCGGTTCTGGAAAAAGCACACGAGTATTTACGGGAAGGAGACGTATGCCTCTGAGCTGTTTCCTTTCGCCATCAGAGAACCGATGGCAAAAACACAGCCTGAGAAAAAAGAGCGGGAGGACCGGAGAGACGAGATCCCGAGACTGGAACCCGGCGCCGGCAAAGCGTCCCGCCGGTTGCCAGGGCGCGGGGCGCGGGGCGCGGGGTGGGCGGGGCGTGCGGGCCACGCAGTCCACTCCGAGGCCCGGGAGGAGGGGCGCCCCGTCCCCGCCCCACCCGTCCAACCTTCCGGCTGGGCGGAGTAGGGTGGGAGGGATGCCGAGGAGGGAAGGGCGCCTCTGGGCTCCACCGGAGCGGCAGTAGCTGTTCTGGGAGGACACATGGTGGGGAGAAGAGAAAGAACACTGGGAGTCTCAGAGAAAGGAGCAGTGTCTCTCGGACTGAAGAGATGCAACGGAAATGGAGGTGGGGGGAGCACCAAAAAGCAGAGAAGGCGAAGGTGTAGGCGAGCAGATCTTTTCTCTGGGAGGGTGGGCCTCCCATAGGCAGGGCTCCCAATGTTTCGAAGTTTATCTGCCCAGCTTCTAAGTCAACACTATAGTTTCTGGTAAGGCACGACCATTGTTTTAAAAGAAGCTCTTTGAAAGGGGTCACAGAGTCCCACGATTGTCCTGACTTTTGTTTCTGCCTTTTTGTTTCCAAATGCCCTTCTTATAATGATACTAGACTCTACATAATCCCATTTTAGTGGAGAGAACACACACACGCACGCACACACACACACAGAATGGGAGAGAGAGAATGAATATATAAATATATGAAACCCTTTACAACGTATTAATTGCATCTTGAGAATCATAAAATAATACATAGATTTGGAATTTGTATCTGCTGGCTGCTCTCCTACAATATAAAACACAAGTAGTCAGGGGAAAATACATGATTTGTTTCTAATAGATGCTGTTCTCATTTAACTTACTTGAAAAATACCTGATTATGATCATTATGTATACAATGTACCAATACATGTTCTTGGTAAAAATAATAAAAAAATTAAAAAAAAGAAAAATACCAAAATTCTTTCTAAGTCATAATAATAGAGTTTGCAATATATGAAAACTTTCTACATAATTAGGAAATAATCCCAACTTGATATGAAGTGCCAGCCATAACGCTCACAAGCTAATTCTGCACTGAAGAATTTTAAATGATGACAATATTGTCTCATAAAAGCTCATTAGATCGCCTCACCAAAAAACACAATAAAATTATATGCTTTATATTTATTGAATATATGTTGCAGTCTCCACTAGCTTGGATAGCACTGATGAATAGTTAATTTTTAAAGGTTGATGTGTACTTTATATAATTGAACAGAGAAAAGTGGACTATAAATTCCCTTCTACTAAATCAGACTAGGATAGCAGGATTTTTTTTTTTTTCCTGGTACTGGGGGGTCAAACTCAGGGCCTTGTGCTTGCAAGGCGAGCACTCTAACCAATGAGCTAAATCCCCAGCCCAGGACAGCAGGATCTTTAATCAACAATTTTGATCATGATAGAGCTTGGTTTTGTAAGTAGACTTATGTGTACTTCACAAAATTGGGAAATCTCACCAACCTATCTTGTAGCTTCTCTCTCCTTTTGCTGGAAAACAAGTGAAGAAATGTCACCCAGGAAATGAACATTATTGATCTAACATTCTTGTCAAAGCTCTCAGGACTTACACAGTGGTTCGCCTCACTGATTTAGGAGGTCAGAGGAGGTTCTTAAGAATCTGATTTATGAAGCCGCAAAAAACAATTGCTAAATTGTAAGTTTTGGGCCACATTTTAAGAAAGTGATAAAAGCCAAAAAAATGTCCATTAACCAATCAGAAATTGAAATAGGCAGCTTGGGTTTTCTTATGTGTGCTTTGTTGTGATTTGCTGTGTTGAGGACCTAGAGTAGGTGACACAGACTTACTTTAGATTTAGCAATATTTAGTATCTGATAATGTGTTCCTTTTGTGGGTATTGTCGGTTAGGAATGTTTTTAAGAAAACTTTTTGGAGTGAGATGCTTTAAAGAGAATATGTGAAAATTAATTAAAACAAGGGTAAAGATAATCTACACACTGGTATTGAGAATACGTGTTTCTTTTAAACTTGTAAAGTTTCTTTACTTAGTTTGCTTACTTAGTTACTTGACTTATTTATCTCTAATATTTTATTTGAGATGTGTAGGAAACACAGATTGAATGCAATGTATGTCCCCAAAATTACTTACATTGAAATTAGTTTTGTTTCTAAGTGATTTAAGAGCATAAAGTTATACTGCCTTTAAATGTGATTGAAGCTGTTGTGAGATATTATGTAATCATGCCTAAAAATTACCAAGAGTCCTGGCTAGTGACATTTTAGTTAAATAATAGTTATAAAGTGAAAATGCCTCATGGTAGTTTCTGCAAACTCTTTGAAATTTTTGTAAAATATAATAATTTCATTGTTCAGAGCAGGCAAATCATGAAGAACCTGGTCACCGGCCTATAGGGAATTTTTGACATTGCTGAGATAAGGTAGATCTGTAATCCTACTTAAATATTCCACACGTAGCTGTCAAGATGTAAAATGGTTGGGCTCCTACCAAAATAGAGTATTTATAATGCACCTTAGCAGGATGCTTGGTATAAGCACTGGACTTGTCTGCAACCCCAAGGGCAGCCAGTTAATAGGCAGAGACATTGGCAATCAGGAATTCTGAAACTGTATAATTGTCTGCATATAGCTGCTTAGTAGACTACAAATGATCTGCTTTGTCTACATTGTAAGCAGTTTAATATAGTTCCTGAAAGGTGATGTCAAATAAATTCCTTATTTTCCACATAAAGAAGTATGTAATTTTTAGTTTCTCCCATTCCTATTGAATAAATAGAATGAATATTTGAAGATTATTTGTTGGAAGAGTACTCAGAGAAGGCCTGTATCTTGGTTCAGGCCTGATAACACTTATGAGAACATGAGGTCCTAAACTCTTAAAAAGCACAATAATGAGGATCTTTAAATTTTCCATAAAACTTAAATCTCTGTGTACCAAAGTCACTGCATTCTCTGTGCATGGTCCAACATACTGCAATAGAATAGATCCATTTTTCATCATCTTCGTGTGGTTCAAAGTACTTCTGTTCACTTAGGCTGAATTCGCATGAACTGATTCAATGTACAAGGCGAGCTCAGAGCCAAGTCTTGGGCATTCCTAAACCTCCATCATTATACTCTTTGCTGCTGTGCAAATCACTCACCTCTGGTACCCATCTCATCTGTGACCCCGAACTCCAATCTGCTTCCACCCTTCTCACACCTGTCCCTGAAGGACAATTTGAAAAATGCCCCATCCTCACCAGAGAGCTGTGGTGTGTACTGAGACATCCTTTCGCTCTCCTGCCTCTCATCGGGATCATGGTCCAGGGTGGCTGTTGTCCAGTGCCGGAAACCAAATTCCCCATCTGTTTTGACTGGATTCATGGCCGTGTAGGGCAGTGGTGCTGAGAATAAGAAGGGTACTAGCTTGGTCTTTCTGTGGTCAGAGGTGGGACTTCATTCCTCTGGGAAAAAAACATATTTAAATGTTTAAAAATAATTTGTTTTTAAAAATGTCATTTAAATAAAAAATCAGAAAAAGGCTTTTATAGGTGAAGTAGTAATGTATAAACTTGGCATTTATAATGTGCTCAACTTCATGGCTTGTAAATACTGTATGTTTTTGGAGTGATCTCTTTTGGAGCATCTTCTTGATGTCTGAAGTTTTCTTGTATCTAGATTTGTATGCATTTTCATTCCAGAGCAGTAGACAGAGAAAGGAGTTCTTTTTTTTTTTTTTTTTTACAGTTTGTTTAGAGAAAAATGTGAAGCATGATAGTTAATTTACTTC
Source organism: Hystrix cristata (assembly GCA_004026905.1). NCBI lineage: Eukaryota > Metazoa > Chordata > Mammalia > Rodentia > Hystricidae > Hystrix > Hystrix cristata. Next base: position 28,344 of record PVJO010012031.1, on the reverse strand, counting down.
AAAATAATCTGCAGGTTATTTTTATGAATATTTTTTAACAGGCTTTGGATATTAGCTCATTTGTGTTTCATTTTGGATTTGATGTATTTTATTTTCAAGTAGTTTCTAAGGAAATAAAATGACTCAAAACCAAATATGATTAACTCACCCTTTAACTTTTAAAACAATGAAGGATAAGTATATGACAATGGCATCAAAATAGTTTTTAAAGTAATGTTTTAGTGCTTGTAGGTTCTTTCTAAAAGAATGTGATCAGTGGAAATAAGAGGCTATGAAAAGAATCTATACTTTCTTTTCTCTGTTTCCCTTAATAATTAAATTAAAAAGCCATAAGGCAGATCTATACAAAGAGAAGAACAAAGTGGATCTGTTGGCTGGAGAACATCAGGGCAGGATTAGAGAAGGCTGAGTAAAGCTGGCAGACTGAGAGATTTGGTATAAGTGAGGCCGGGGCAGACCATTGAATATACATAGATGGATTAAAAATCATGTGGCCTAGCTTTCTCCCTGATGGATATAGGGTCACAAATATTAAAAGGGGGAGAAGCTTTTTATTTTGGAATGAAATGAACTTAGTTCTCTAAGACTGAAATTGGAGACATTGATACAATTTCATTATTTCTAATAATAGGTGTTAGGGGTGCGACAGAAGAATGAGGAAAGCGAGTGGGACTATAAACTGGCACCCTAAAGGATTCTTGGGATGAGCGTGTTCATTATGTTGACTGTATCACTGTTCTGGTTGTGATATGATGCTATAGTTTATAAGATACTACCATTGAAGGAACATGGATATATGAGATTACTGTATTATTTCTTACAACTGCATATGAATCTATAATTACTTCAAAATATTTTAATGAAAAAAATTCCTAGGCTCAAATATAATTTTTTAAATTTGAAAAACAAATTACTCAGATGACATACTAGAAAGAATAAAGCAAATTAGAACTTAATTAACTGGAAGGTAAAATGACTTCAGTATACAGAGAGATCACATAAAGGTGGGTAAAGAGATGGGAAATCTGAGAGAAAAGGATTAGTAAGCAAACTGTAATTTTATGGGCAGTAGTCATTGATATCTTTCTAGACAATTTTTTATCTCAGGATATTTTTATTTTGGAATGAAATAATTGTAAAGGCCTTTGGGCTTGACAGTGGTGGAATGTGTCACAGTCATTCAGCTGACCCTACAGATAAACGGGATGCACCTGCTTTGTGTGGCGTCCTTTGTGTCTCTGATCGTAGAACACACTCTGGAGAGAAGGAGTGCTTTACTAGATTCAAGGCTGTGTGAGGACCAGGTGTCTGCTGACAAAGGCATTCGCTCGTATGCTTTTTCGTGTCCTATCTCAAAGTAGGTCTTAGGTTCTCAAGGGTGGGAAACAGCATTCTGTGCTTTATTGAGCATCTATAGTAGTACGTGGTGGAGTGTGGGCTGTAAAGCACGGGCTCAGCAGATGTCTGTTGAAATAAGTGACTTGTGTATTTTTTTCTTTCTGTGGAAGAAAAAAATGGGAACTGATTAGCAAATAGCAGTCTAATCTTTGTTATTTTAAAACTGAGAGAAAAATACCTCACATTCCATTAATTTACCTTTATGTACAGTAAATAACTTTTAATTATGGTCTTAGCTACGTAATTAGTTTACAGTGATCTTCTTCCCTTTTTATGTTTGTTTTCAGGAGTGAGGATGATAAATTAATTCACACCAGAGTGGAGGAAGTAATATGTAATGCCCCCCCGCCGAGTGTATTTGCATTTAAGAGGGAGGGAGTTGCACGACACATCTATATATTTGTAGGACAGGGAGACAGCTGATAATTGGAGGTAACTCACTTTGAGCAATCACTTACTGTCTGTTTGACCCTGAACAAGGTATTTCATCTCTGTAAACACTAGTATCTTTATCTGCCAAATAATACCGAAGAGGGTGTTCTGAAGAACACATGAAATGAAAAACATGTAAAGAATGTACTTTGGTGCCTCACAGTTGGTGGACACACAATACATTTGACTACCTTCGTGTTATTCCTTCTCTTTTCTATTAATATTTGTGGAAAGAGTTGTTTTTGAAGATTGGTCTTCTGCTATCCTGAGATTAAAACTCAAAGTATGTATCTGCTCTTTTAGCCTGTAGCTCTGGTAATAATACTAGTGAAAACGTGTCATGGTGATGGTGTCAAGAAGAGAAGCACTTGGCAGAGCTCTCTCTGTGTGTGTGTGTGTGTGTGTGTGTGTGTGTGTGTGTGTGCGCGCGCATGCGCGCGCGCACGTATGTTGCGGTCATTGGTAGTGGCAGGGCAAGCTTTGCCTGCTGCAGCATCACCAAAGGGACAATATCTTTTGGCAAAATTTGGAAACATACCATATAATTAGCAAACAGTCTTCGAAAACAGTATTATTATCTCAGAAAGGGAGCCTGGATCACCATTAACTGCCATAGCATACCCCCCCAACTAGTATGGTTGTCTTTGTTTTTCTTCACATCCTTTATAATCATCTGTTATTATCTCATTGGATTTGTTCCTTTGATTTCAGTTTATACTCTGTTTATTCATATTCAAATGCACATTTCTTGAAAGGGGATATTTTGCCAACTTTTTAAACTGCTTATGTCTTCATGCCTAGAAAATGTCTGGTACACATAGTAGACATTCTGCTTCACAGTTGTCAAATACATTTATGAGTGACAAAAGTCAGGACCAACCTATTAAATCTGAGGTATATTATTTGTGTAAGAATAATCCTTTACTACTAGGAGTTTGAGAATATTCTTTAGCAGTTTATGTGAACTTTCACTTTCCTGAAAATTCATTCAGACTTAGATAGCTCTTCAATACCTACTACAATCTTTAGTGCTTGATACTTGGAATTTCATGTGCATCATTTGGTACATATTTATTGGGTGCTATTTTATGTACTGAGGAATATAAACACAAATAAGATATTTCCTATTCCCAACAACTCATGTGTATTTAGAATCCTGGTATACTTGAGATGCTCCCCAACTAATACATCCTGACAATTTTACAAAGACCTCCCTTGGTTTTTCCTTTATATTCCTGGTCCATTTTCATACTCATCAGTGCCGCTATATCATTGTAATACTAGAAGTAAGAAATTAGTATTTGAAATTCTGATTCAGAGATTAGTTTTTAAGAATCAGATATGTGAACTGGATAAAGGACAGGTAAATAAGTTTCTGTTTTAATAATATATTAAATAAAGAAGTTTTGTTATTGTCGATTTTTTCTTCTAAGTTCTTAGCAACAACAAAACATCTAAGAATGGGCTATTAAAAATACCTAAATGAGCTCATTGGTGTAGGTAGTGTTCTACATGAAACATATTGCTAATTTTAGGTTGAAAGTTGTTCTTTTAACATAAAAAGAGACTTTCTTTCTGAAGTATAGCCCAGATCATACAGGAGTGTATAACTCCTATCCTCTTGCTGTGAACATTCTGATCTAGATTCATAGTGACAAGCCAATATTGCCTTGGGAATACATTTGATTTCTCTGTATATTGAAAAACATGTCTGTTGGTCTGAAGTAAACTTATGAGAATTATTTAAAATGTTATAGTGTCAAAATAGTTATATGAAACTATTTTGTTTAAACCGTGTTTAAAAATATGCACTTAATAGTATTCCATCCCCACCTCATTTTATATAGGCTACTAGAAAACTCCCAGCCCAACCATAGCTAGGGTGTGGACTGTTATCATGAGCATTCTTTCCCGATATTACCTTCACCTTGTTTTACTTATCTTTTTCATTCTACTATTTATTTATGTGGTTTGGTCATAATTTACACTTATTTGGAAAATACCTACAATTCTTTATGGAATAAGAATGAAAATAAAATGTTTAAATATATCATGAAGCAATACATTCTTAGTCCAAAATCTTTGGTAAATTATAGAATATAATGTTTCCTGCTACTGCATACTATAGCTGGCTTTCTTTCTAAAATATTTATTTGGTGCATTCCGGATTATTTCATGAGAATTTATTTACAGATTGTGTCTCAGGATAGTAGTCTTATGCACTACAGTGATGAAGCTGCCTAAAAGGCACAGTTTGAGACTCAGGGCCTTTGCACAACACACTCACCACTTGAAAAATTACCCTCCATGATGTGGCTGGTTCTGTCTTGCCAGTCATATCTTCAGTTAAATGTCTCATCAGAGAGGCCCTCACAGACCACTCAATCTCAGTTGCTCTCCAATCAAGCTCCATTATGCCACACTTTAGTTTTTGCCAGGATAGTCGTCTCCCACTGACATTTTCTTATTTGTTTTCTCAGTATCTTTTCTTAAGTAGAACCACCATGAAAACAAGGCCTTTGGCGTCCTTGTCTTATATATCTTCATGATGCATAGTAGCCCAATTCCTACAATTAACTAGTCAGGCTTCAAAAATTATTTATTTATATTTAAAAATTGACAAATGTTATATAGTTACTTATTCTTTTTCTTCTTATCAGATATTTAAAGTAATTCAATAAACATTTCCCAGATGTGTTGTAATGGAACCACTTAAATGTAGAAGGAGATGAATTCAAATTGTATATGCCATATTATCACCTCTGTGTGAGATAAACAAAAAAAATAGAGAACAAGAAAGGTTTATAGTTTCTGTGTGATGTTCTAGGTTAATGGGTTATTTTTAAAGGTGACATACTAGGTTAGTAGGCTCTTCATGCTCCCACACAATCCATCCAGCTTTCCAAGTTCTCTGTATTACTGCACTGTTGCTATTAGTATTGATCAGTCACTGTTTTAGAGGATTTATTCTTCTAGAGGCCCATGTAGACTTCCACATGGATACCCTATTTGCGTTTTAATATTGAATTTCTTGTCAACTAAATTTTGACTGGGATTTTTGGCAGAGACTAAGAGGAAAACACTAATAAGCCAAATCAGAAGTGATTGTGATGAGAGGATTGGGCAAGGTAGAACGGAATTAAACATTAGGTGAATAGAAATGGTGCGAGGTAGAGTGTAGAAGGAATGAATTCTCAAATAGTCTTCCTGTCTCCTTACACTCCCCCTCATTTCTTGGCCTTCTTTTAAAGAGCCAAAAAAACATTGAGAATTGTATTAGTGAGTGTTACTTGGCCTCATGGAACTTTGCATTGTTTCCTCATGTGCCCAAGCTCTTTGTAGAAATACTCAGGAATGAGGTACCGTAATCACGAAGGGACATGAAAACAGAGGCTGCTTCAGAAGATGACTGAAAGCCTTCTTGTAACATATGTCCTTTACGGGAGTCTCATTTGGATGTGTCTAGGGCCAATCTGGAATCTACTTTAATATCAACATGTCAACAGTTGTCTGCACAGGATGCCAGTGTCACCAATTTTTAAAAGTGTTTTTGATGCTGGAGATCAAACCCAGAGCCTCACATATGCTAGGTAAGTGCTCTATTTCTGAGCTACCTCCCCAGCCCTCATAAATATTTCGGAGGGAATAATGTTTAAAGCAGTTTTCATGTAGATCATCTTGTATGTGCCTTAAATTCAAAATAACAAAAGGGAACCCTAAGTAAAACAAGACATTCCACTCTCCTTAGTGCTTTGCTTCACCTGTGGTGGGCTTAAAAATTCTTTCAGGGCCCAGTTATCTTTCTCTCTCCTTGGACGGACATTCTGATGAATTATCAGATCCTTTCGAGTAATTTGAGATGCTTTTTGTGTCATTCCTTTGTTTTTCTCAGATTGTCAGTAGTCCTGGTACCCAGACAACTCCTTCCCCAGTTCATTTTATGCATGACTGATACACTGACTGTTCCAAATGGTTGTATTTATCATGTCCCTTCTCTTCTAAAAAAAAAAAAAAACCTACTTTGTAGCCATCCTTTTTATACAGGATTGTGCATATGTTATGTGACACACATGCCAATAACTTTGACAAAATGTAAAGTTCATATAAATTTTAAAGATATCTAAGTTCAGAGAAGTTTCACGCTTGCATTTTTTTACTTTCAGCTCTTCCTCCATGTATCCAAGAGGATAAAATCACAGCTCTGAGTCATGGAGGATGTAAAAATTTTGAAACACCAAATGATAGGATGAATTCCAACCTAGGATGGCATTTAAGATCCTACAAAATCTCTGAAAAATACTTCTCATTGTACCTACCCACTGCCTTTCATTTTATTTATTTATTTATTTATTTATTTCTATTTTTTTTGGGTACTGGGGATTGAACTCTGGGCCTTGTGTTTGCTAAGCAAGCACTCTAACCACTGAGCTAAATCCCCAGCCCTGCCTTTCATTTTAACCAGATTAGTTTGTAAAAACTTCCTAATGGTATGGTGTAAAGTTTGTGTTGGGTAATCTTTCTACATGGTAGATTTCTCCTTTCTTTGAGAATGTAACAGTGTTTCTTTCCAGTTGCTAATACCTTTTATTACCTTTTTGTCTCATAATGATGCTATTTTTAGTGCAAAATATGAAAAACAACAGTTTTGGTTCTTTTTAGCCGCGTAGCTTTTATGTTTATGTTTTTCTAGCCTTACTCTGCCAGCTAAGATTTTTAATATGATGTTGAATAGAAGTGGTAGATAATATTATATCTTTTCTTGTGTGTATGTCCTATTTTAAGAAGAAAGAACATTGCAATATTAGCCAATTTTTATTGGTACCTTTGATAAGCTTAAACTTTTTCTTCTCTTAATAATCTGTAATAATCTACTGGACAATATTAGTCCAGTAGTATTTAAAGGTCATTACGTACAGGCGTTATCATCTGAGTTTTCTCTTCTGTTCTGTTAATGGGAAGAGTTATATTATTGAAGATTGTTAAAATAACTGCATTCTGGAAGAAATGGATTCTGCTCAGGATATGTAAATTTTTTTAGCATTGCTGATATTTTGGGGTTTTTCCTTCTACTTTCAAAGTTTTAAACTCGGTATTTTTTCATGATTATCCTGGAAGTAATAGGATATAGGATATATATCTTAAAATATGAAGTTTACCCATATTTTCACCTTCCTTTCAGATAACATAAGGCCTTCAGAGTGTTTGCCTGTAGCTACTTTTTCTAGTTTTTAATCTATTGCTCATTATTTTAATTTTTTCAGATCCCTAAAAATAATAATTAGTGACTACTTTCACTTTTAACTGGTTCTTCCATACAGTTCTCCATAGATATCCTGGAAACTTATCTTCCAGTTTTGTTCTTTTCAAATCTCTGAGCTCTACCATTATTCACTGACCACAAATCAGTAGATCCTACCTTGGGCAATAAACCAGTTAAGTGAACAACCCAGTATGCCTAAGGTGTTACCTCTTGTGAGCTTATCTACCTGTCTTTGTAGCAGATGTCTAAGTAGACTTGTGGTGTTGTAACCTACTTCTATTCTGTGCCAGAATATTGTGCAAGAATAGGTATAAACCAGTCCCAAGTCTTTTTTTCTTCCATCTCTCTCTCACTGGTGTAATGAACTTTGATGAGAACCTAAATGTGGGTTGAAGGAAAGGAGCCAGTGTGGCAGAAGCAGGCACTGAAGGAGTCTAAGCTACATGTAGAGGTAACATGCATTCTGGATTGCAAGTTTACATATCCAGTCCTATGGTTTTGTGAGTCAGAGACCAGCCAGTTCATGATAGGCAGCTCAGGTCTCATGGGCAATTGATTTTCCACAGTCAAGTGGTCTACCAGGGCTCATTAGGAAACAGAAACAGTCACTTGGAACAGACAGGACTTTTCCAAAAGCCCCAGGCCTTTGTGCTGCAGTACACCTGCACACGCTTGCAGCCACTTACTGCAGCACCCGCCTTGGCAGAGGCTCTTTGGGTACTGTTGTGTCTATGAGGCATAAGTGCTGAGTTCTAGAGTGGCATGTACTACAGCTTGACCATCTGCAGACTCTTTTTTCGCTCAGGACTCCACTTAAAAAGGTCAGCTTTGAGGGTTGCTCAGTATATTGTTGTATATGGTGTCTCCAAAACCCAAAGCGCATGCCTTCTATAGTAGTAGGTGGTATGGGTGCAACAACTTTGAGAAGGTTATCCTGATTAAGAGACCTTCAGAAACTTTATCAGTTTTACTGAGTTCTAAATTTTCAATGGAGTACACTCTCCATTGTAATAACCCAAGTCAAGTTGCAGCCTGCCAGGCTTTGTTTTTTTGGGGGGGTGTTCTTTTTTTTTAATATAGATTATATTATATTCCTGAAGGCTGAATATCTCTTCCATTTCTAGGAACACCCTTATCGGTTATCAAGCACCTTGAAATATTCCTGCTGCTTAAAATGTTTGCTTATCATTTTGTCACCATTCCCCATTATGGCGGACATGGCCATCTTGTGTGTGGAAGTTAAGCACCTCTATCTGGACTTCACTACCCTGGAGCTCCGCATTACAGCTGGATGAGCAGCCTTTCTAGTGGTGACATCGCTCTCTGGCCTCCGGAAGTCTGCCAGTGCAGGGCTTTCTAAGGATACTGCCTTCCTCTTCTCATTAATGTATTTCTTAACATTTTGGTGGAGGAAGTGTCTTCTGGGCGTTTCTAGAGTGGGAGGTGGGTGAGTGTGCAGTTTGCATATGAAAAATTCACCCCACTATTCTTATCCTCCTATGCCTTAGAAGCTTCCCTTTGCAGCAGGATGGACTCTGGTATCCTAACCTGATTGGCTGCAGGACTTGCCGGAGGCCCCCGGTCATGTCACATAGCAAACTGTTAAAACCTGAGCAAACACTATATATGGAGAAACTCTAAGTTCTCTCATATTAATTAATGCAACCCAATCCAGTGTTATATTCCATTCTCTTTGGTCTAACATCCTTAGAATCCAATTCTACACGTTTTCTCAGATTTCTGCAAAAGTACATTAGGGAAATCTTGAGTTTATGCTATCTCCTGCATGTTCACACTTTATCTGCCAAGAGCGAGCTGATATCTGGTGCGAGAAAAAACACAGGTGGCAGGGTGGGTCTTAAGTAAAAAGCTATACCATTGCCAGGCAACTGCCCACAAGGTTATCCAGTGCCGTTGAGAAAAGGTATCCTCCTCAGAGACGGAGCAGGCTGCTTCTGCTGGCAGGAGGAGCTCAGAGAAACTTAGGGGCCTAAGGTTTTGGCTTCTTCTGTGTCCACTCACATGTCATCCTCCATACCTTAGGTTCACTTTCCTTCTTAACCAGTGTCATAAATTCATATTTGGGAAACTTATGAAGTCACATTATGTTTTACACAAATGGATATTTCTCAAGTTATAGAATTTCAATGTAAGTAAGAATTCACAAAATAAAACTTTGTGTTGGAGTTTCTATGTTATTTATTCACAGTGATAAGAAATGAGATTATTTTATGGCTGCCTTGAACCTTTGTGGGTTCTATAACTCTCTACACCTGAGAATCTGAAGATCTGAGCTTGCCATTTATGTCAGTAAGCTGTTAGTTCAGTTGAAACTCTCTACCGTAGAGTTCTTATAGTCACCATTACTGTAACAATGGTCAAGCGTAGTAGGCACTTGGTTCCTCCAGGCACTGTTTTTTATAAGCATGTCATCCCAGTCAAAAATGGGTGATAATACTTTTAATCAGGATGACTCTGCACAACACATACTGTTAGTATTGTAATTCCCATTGGCAAAGAGTTTTAACATTGTGGTTCAAGGCCACACCTATGTCTAAACTAATCATAAAAGTTCCGTCTCTGAGTGTCTTGATCCTAAATACATTATTGTCCAGGAGCCAGTTAAGAAACAGAAGCCACATTTGGTGTTTCAAAAGAGATAATTTATTGTGAAGAGTTGGAGGAATAGCAGTTGAACTGAAAGAGCAATAGGGAACAACTAGGATAGCACAGTTAATAACTTCAAGAACGTGCTACCTCTAGACCCTGCGAAAACAAAGCAAAGAAGCTGGACTTAGAGTTTACAGTCTCAGAGAAGAGGCCCCTCCGGATGGACAAGAAGCTTAGCTTCAGTGGTGATGGTAACTAGGGGTACTTATGATGGGACTGGTTCCCCAAGTGTGGAGCGGGGGAGGAGGCAGAGAGCCCTGGGAACTCAGTTGACCAAGGGGTGATAGTAATAGGAATAAGCAGCATTCAGGCTAGTGTAAGTCCCTCCTCTGCTCTGTCTGCTTACCAGTTTTCCCAGAGTATTAGCATAACTTTAATAGGAAGCCATCTGAAAATGGAAAGGAAGCATGCAGAATCCCAGCCCTGTTCTTACAAGGCAGAGTAAAGAAATGTAACTTGATAAGAAATAATAGTTTCATAATTGGCTTGGAGATTATAGGGGGAGGAAGAGAAGATAAAAACATCTAACTCTCATAGGAACTCTCTACCAAGCACTGGCTATTTGGGTAATGGTGATTGAATCAGTTTCCTGCTCACAACAAGACCCGCACGGGTGTGTGTGGTCTTGTATCCTGCGGGGTGTGCGCCTTGTCCTGCACACTCAGCTGCAGTGCTTCAGCCAGTGATGCTGAGACAGCCAGGACGGTCTCATTCTACACCAACAATAATCTGGTTAATTTAGTTGTAGAATGTATTTTGTTTCCTTAGGTCACAATATTTTTAATAGCAGTATAGTAAAAATATGTTTTCTCAAAATAATTTCAAAATATGTAAATATTTTGGTGTTTATTATGTAATTAGTAATATTGGTAGATCACAAAGCTAAATATAACCACAAGGCATAGTTATTTTTAGTCAAAACAAAAGGATGCATTACAGGTTTTTCTTAAACAATTGCTATTCTTTAGAATTTTAGATATAAAGTTTATATTGGTTCTTATGTGTTTTGAGAGCTCTTAATCTGTAACTTTTAGCTTTTCTTTTCATGAAATCCCATTTAAAATTAAAGTTTTCCTCACTGGTATTGTGGGACAGTGGGTAAAAGTCAATTTTATAATCCCTATTAGACAGGATTTTTTTTTAAAAACTGAATGTACATGGACACAGTTTGAGGCTTAAAGTATCCAGCAAAATGAAAGTATTTCAACTTCTTTTTGTATTTCTTTAACATGAACTTTGAGATTGTCCTCAAGGGCACTGTGTAGATTCTAAAACACTAGCATATTTCTCCAATAGTAGAGCCTCTAAGTGCAACTTACTGACCAACTGAGAGTGGTCATCTTTGTCATTCCCATCTAAGAAGTAAATGAGTTTAAATGTTTGGCTGAAGCTTACATCCAAGTACTAAAATTAGGATTCTGCCTTGGGGAGAAAAAGCTTTGGACTTTGCAATTGACAGTTGTCGAAACACCAGATGGTCTGTTTATTGAAAGTGTAACATTAGGAAGTTACTTAACTCTGAATTTTCATTTCCTCAACTATCAAGAAGAGTAAACATTCCCTACCTTTGAGGGTTGCTGTGAAGATCAGTAAAGATACTTGTTTTGTTATATTGACTAGTACAAAACAAGATGGCAGTAAATAGTGTTTCATTCTCTCTTCCTAGGTAAAGATGTTATGAAATTAACATCAGTAAGATACTTTGAGATGTTTTTCTAACACTTTAGCAGAGATGAATGTGTGGTGGTGCCTCATTTATATCCTCCTAATTGGTCTCAGTTTAGTGCCCTATAGAATAGAGATTTTATGTGCATTAAGGTGACATATAGGAAGTTTTGGTACCTTTCACGATTTTGTCAAATCTCAGGAAAGAAACAAGATGAGATAACTCAAGAAAATCTTTTAATCAGGAAAGACTGATTCATGAAGTATTTGTTAGAGAGTGAGCCCTTGGGAATGTTACTTTGTTTAGAAAATCCAAATACAACTGCTTAAAATATCTGTAGGTTTTACCTTGGCCTAATATACTCCAACAATTAGTCAACATTTGTTTAGCGAGTAGTTGTTATTGCCTGAGCTTGGGCTAGATGTATGTGGAACCAAAAGCATGATTCAACCTATTATAAATAATATATGCACAAATTTAGCATTATAGGAAAGTGATTAAGAGAATGAAGTTTAGAGTCAGGCAAGTGTAGTTTTGAGTCCTGAAACTTAGCTTATACCTTATACCTCAAACTTATACTTAGTTTGAGTCCTGAAACTTAGCTTATACCTTATACCTCAAACTTATACTTAGTTTGAGTCCTGAAACTTGGCTTATACCTCTACTTTCCATCCATCAGTTTAGCCACTCCTCTATTCTGATATCTGTGGGGAGCTTGCAGCATACCATTGACTCTGCTCAGTACTGAAATACTGAGGGGGATAATGTAAAGATCTCTGTCCTTTTTCTGTTCAGTTCCCATTTGTAGCCTTCCTTCTTAAAACAGTGCATATATATGTTGTTAGAATGAACAAAGCAAGGAAGGATTATGTAATTTATCAGAAAATCGTGTTCCATCTAAAAAATTAGATAAATAATTACTTTTGATTGTATTGAGAAGAAAGAGGAAAAGTACAGTTCTCATGTAAGCTTATGAGTGGAGGTACCTCACAAAGACTCTGTGGTCCATGAGTCCTGTCTTTGGGTGGGGAAGATGAGGTAGAACATGTGTCTATATAAGTAGCTGAGGCTGATGAAAAGGTAGAAACAGAATTTGAGCAGAGAAATAACCTACTAGGGAGGAAGAGTGCTCTGATATAGAGAGATGCTTGGTGTAATTGAAAACGGAACAAGGCGAGTGTGCCTTGGAACTAGAGGATGAAGGGAAAAGCAAATGATGTAGGATGTTCCTGGACAGCAGTCAGGGGCCAGATCATTCAAAACTTGTGGGGTCATTGTGCTACTTCTTTTTGGTTCCTCCCCCTTTCCTTTGATATTTAGCTTTCCCCTTTTTGTCCAAGTTTACTTTTCTCTTCCCATTCTTGTGTATTCACTACTATGTTTTCAATAAACAGATTAACACAAAATGGAAAACAAAAAATCTTGTGCAATGGTTTCACATCTCTTAGAGGAAAACTATCCTGAGTTCCTTGTTACTTCTTCTATGAAACTGATCTAAGTGGATTAAAAATGCCTTTGATTTAGAATCTGATTGAACACCCTTTGACATTTTACACAGGAGGCACCTTTCTGTAACTTTCTATTGAGGAGTTATCGATAAAAGATCTGTGTCCTTAGGGAGAGAGGCCCTGTGGAAAAGTTGTCTGTAACCTGTGAATTTGGATTGGAGATCCAAATTGCCCAGTAGATTGAGGAACATACTTGTTTTGTTTTTACTTGTTTAAAATGTCACCATAGAATGCTGCTAAGAGGAGCCACCACAGATGCCCATAAATGAGATAAGAGACGAGCTTTGATAAACCTACTGCCATTCAGAATGAAGGCAGATGGTAGAGGTACAGGTCTCAGTTACAATCTCAGGGAGAATGTTGTAGGCTTCTGCTGTCCTCAGTTATATCTAATATCTTAAGCTTCATTGTACAGTGTAGCAATACTGTATTAAATGTGAATCTTTAGGAAGTAATCTACTCTCTAAATAAAAAATACTTCTAATTTTTTGAAAAGTGATTTTTAAAAAGGTGTTTGGTTTTATTTGTTTTTTTTAAGGCCTGGAAATCTTACTTTTTTTTATAGGTTATATGTGTGAGTATGCTAAGGCAGAGACCAGATTAAAATGATCTGGAATCATACTAGTTTATTCTCAGTTAATTTGTTCAGCAAAGACTCATTGGAAACTCTATTTTCCATGTCTTGTGCTTAAATTATGATCATCTTCAGACTTATTTCTTTACCAGTGCCTTGATTTGTTGGTAGGGTTTAGTTTAAGTTTCTCCTACAACAAGGGATTCTATTTTAAGCCTTCCTAAAATCCACAGTATGGAAGCAAAGCAGAAACAAACAGATCCTCGGTAGTATTATTAAGCCCTTCAATCACCAATTTGAAGTTTGTCCAAACTAAGGACTATCTAGTTAAATAAGCCAATAACTCTTCTTTTTTACTTAAGCTAGTTAAAATTGGGTTTCCTGTTTCTTTCAACTCCGAGGATCTTAAATAATTCTCATAAATAATAGGTAAGCTGGTGGTTAAATGACAGAAAGGCTACAAGTCCTGTGTTCTGAAGAATTTTATTTTTAAAGTTTAAAGTATGGGTCAGTATATAAAAGCTCATGTTAAGGACATGGAAAAATAAGAACGTAATATTATAACTTGCAGAAAGTGAAGGATTTTCTTTGAGATGAAAAGGGAAAATGTAACATCAAAGATTTATATGACTTATAAGAGCATTTTAAAGTAAGTTCCTTAGGTTTTTCAAAGAAGGCTTGCTATGAAAATGAGCACATTTTACAACTTAATTTACATTTAAATTAATAAAGCACATAAATTTATATAAATCAATTAAAATTGGACTTTGAATTGATTCTTAAATAATAGCCAAAACGTCATGATTTGAAGAGAGGAAAAGATAATGGAATACTTTAGCTGTTTGAAATTTGAGATTCAAAGATATGCATCTCTAAAAAATTCTAGTACTACTTCAATTGTTACTCGTAGGCCCACTCTATTCCTTGGTGTTAGGAATCAGACCCTCTTCTGAACAAAACGCCAGGATGGAACTGTTTCCCTTCTCATGGGAAAGGGAAAATCTCTAGTATAGTTTCACATTCCTACAGCAAAATTAGCCAAGTACAAAGTTTATCAACTTCTTCTTCCCGTTTCTGTCCTTAGCAGCACCGAGTTAGATAAAATTTATTGGAGTATCATTATGACCATTACTTTACTCTTACTTTTCTTTCTGATTTTGGTCCCACTTTTGCTCTTGTGAAACTTCATGCATTCTTGTCTTAGTTCATTTTCTTTTGCCATTACAAAATACATGAAACTAAGAAATATATAAAGAATAGAAGTTTCCTTAGCTCATGGTTCTGGAGGCTGGGAGGTCTAAGAACATGGCACTGGCATCTGGTGAGGACCCCCTTTTTGCATCATAACCTGGTGGAAGTCATCACATGTTGAGACAGAGCAAGCTCAGGTCTTTCTCTTCTAATAAGACCCACAATGCCATCATAAGGGCCCCATCCTCATGCATCTAGTCCTAATTATCCCTCAAACACCTGAACTTCTAATATCTTTAGCATATGAATTTGGAGATTAAGTTTCCATCACATGAACTTTTGGAGGGCAGATTCAGACCATTTCACTATGCAGCGTTATCCTTCTAAAAGTTGCTCTTTCCTGTTCATGTAAACACATATAAAAAGTTCAAATAAAGTAAGACCTAACTGGTATTGGCCACTCTGTAGAAAAGAAGAAAGTCTGGGTCACATTGTGGTCTTGGATGCAGAAGTGCCAGGACACCCTTATGATCCTAGTGGGCACAGATGTGTATGTCAACTGCTGAGTGCTAATTCCAGGCCCTGCTTATGATCAGAGAAAGTATTGTTAGAATCGTAGAGATTCCTAATGTGGCTGAATATGGCTTTAAATTCACTTGATAATTAAAAAAAATAGCCTCATTTTGCTCTGATAGGAACAAGATGTACTGGAGAGAGAAATTGAGTTCAGCTCAGAAAAATAAGTTGTAGAGAATGAGCTTGACAAGAAATCTAGCATTTAATTATGTTTAATTGTCACTGTGGAAATTACTGTTTACATTATTGTCATTTAAAAAAAGATATTTTCAGAAGTGACATTTTGATTAGGATAATTTCCTGCTTCTGACATAGTGCGTTTTTATCGTTATTTGGCTCCATGGTTGTCATGCCAGCAAAACTGTTGACAGGTTTTTAGATTGGATGAATGCAGGCCTGAGATGCCTTGGTTCTAACTGGAGTTTACTGAATGCATCAATATTTCATTGACATACGAAACAACTTTATGCCAGACTAACTGCATTCGGTTGTACAACTTAATAAACAGATACGCATAAGCCCGTGATGAGCTCAGCAATATTGTATGTGTGCAGGCACTTTAGACGAATCTCAGAATTGAAACTCAGGCTGGGAAGAGCTTGTGTACACATGTGTTATATTCATTTCAAGGCAATCAAAATTTATGACACATGTATTTGCCTCACAAGATTATTTTGGGAAAATGTGAACTCTTTTTTATATGTCCAGTTATTTCTTGAGGCTATCTGCTGACTAAGAGTCTATTTTATATAGTAGGTAATAAGTTATGAACTTCATGAATCTGTATTCAAGAATTTAAGTTTAAATATTCTAAAGATCCTTCTAAGTTACCAATAGCAGCTTCTAATTAATCCGTCACTTGCTTACGTTTTATAACAATCAGTGTTATATTTTCAAGTGTCAAATGTTGCTTTTTGAATATTCTTTCATCATTGAAAGATACCTACCATTGACATTCTATGTTTAAAACACCAAATCATTTGAAATAGGCACATTGAATGAGTTACAAATTGAACAAGGCATGTAGGTGTTCTATTTCTTTTTTCCTTTAAAATAATTTAACTGTTAAGAGAAAATAAAAGTAGACAAAAGAAATATAAAATTCCTCCATAACTCCTGTCAGAACTTTTGTTAATAATACATACTTTGAGTTCTTTGTGCACATATAAATAAATGAGATTGTTACATTATACAAACTTTTTTGAAATTTAAAATTTCATCTAGAAACATCTTTCATTAAAATTCTATTGTAATTTAAAAGCAATGGCATTCCCCTGGGTAAATACATAATAACATATCTAACCTGTTTCCTATTTTGTTGGGTATTTGTCTTGGCATTTGTCACCATTACTGTGCATAGATGGGTCTCATTACTTCCTAGGATACATTCTTACTGATTGATAGGGTTGCTATATGAAAAGATATGTACAGTTTAAGGCATTTCACAGATATTGCCTGATTGCTCTCCAAGGAGATTTTTACAGTGTCTTATCTCAGACATGTCATAAATTACTATTTCTCTATATTTGTGCCTCTGTTTTCTCATCTGTAAACCAGGAATAATTATAAGAATATCGTTCTTTCCTGCTTTCTGGGCTTGTTAGGAAGATAGATTGCAATGATATGGGAAAGTGCTTTATTTAAAGAATTAGAAACTCGAAGTTCTGGGCCCCTGATGAGTTTCCTCCAATAAGCTAACTACGTCATCTAACTATGGGATCTTCAGCCTCTTCTGTGGTTGCTGCTTGTTTCCACATTAGGCCCCCCCAATCCCCGTCTCAGTCTGCCTCTTGCTGAGTTCTTATGTGTTAGCCACCAAACCATTTTATATTTAGTACTAATAGCATAAAGAGTCTGAAAAGATGATATTATGACCTGAACCACTCACCTTATGCAATTGTATCTCTCTTTTTAAAAATCTAATCCTTTCATCTTCAAATACCTTATTATTTGGAAATGACACATCTTATCCATTTCTTTGCATACTTTATACACAGAGGACTTACTTTGTAGATCATGAACCTTTTATTCTGAGTCAGGCCATTTTCTTTGCCTCTATGTGATTTAACCTTATGTGAAAGACCCCACACATGATTGCAAGAGAAATTATGTTCTAGAGGAAATTTTCTTCTGTAATTCATTGCAATTTTCTGATTTTACTTAATTTCTGAAATAGCAGGGAACTTTTCTTATTAAAAATATCAATAGGCATAATCTCTTGGAGGAAACTCTCTAGTTAGAGTAAGTGCTAGAGGACAATTATCAAAGAATATCATTTTAGGAAAAAAAAAAAACAAAAACCATTGAGATCTTTTGTTGCCATTGATATCCTGCATTGTACCAATCCTTGAAAAACCAGCTCATCCCTACCCAAATGCATACCAGATAGGGGAAGGGAGCTAGAAACCAGAGTACAGGCTGTATTCCCACGGCCTCTGTGACACAGTCTTCTCATTTTCTTCCAGCTTCTTTTCAGTGTCTTTCAGGAACTGTTTCATTTCCACCTGTTCTTTACATGTTGAAAATTCTCTGATCTTTTCATTGTATACTTCCGTCTTGGAAAGCTCATCCACTGCAGTGAAGGTACGTTCTATTTGATGACAATTCTGAATTCTGCATCTGTATTTTATATCATATCTTCTGATCTGTCTAGTTTACTGTTTTATGTCTTTGCCATGTAGATTTATTGCCAGTGCCCTCCCCCTAGCAGAGAGGGACACCCTCAGACAAGAGCTAGAAGGTGAACATTTGACCTGTCAGTGGCCAGAAGCGCAGTGTCTTCCTTTTTGGTCCTGATGCTGAGTCTGGATGGCCAGGACCCAGCATCACTGTGGCAGAGGTTAAAGAGGACATCAAGTGAAGAAATAGGAAATGTAGAAGACAGGCAAGATGCGGGTAGCAGTATAGGTCAAAGGCACACTTAACATTGACGTTATCCAGGGTCATCATCATGACTGTGTTCAAATTCTTTGACTTACTTCTTAGTCTTGAGTAAAATTGTATTGAATATTCTGAATTTATTTCAACTGTACCATAGACAGCACATTAAAGAGAGAAACTTTTGCCTAAATTTGGATGAACTTGTTAGTCATGAAATTATATCCTCCATGCTTCCCCCCACTTCTCCTTCGGATCCGTGTCTTGTTCATATGGTTCGGATACTTTCACGATAAAAGAATGATAAGTAAGTTTCTAAATTGTCATGCCCTGATTTATGCTCAAGCTGTAGAGTGTACAGCAGTGCATCCTTCTGGAAAAAAGCAAAAGGAAAATACTGCTGCATCTATGATAGTTGACAATGGCCCATCCTGATTCTTTAATTTTTGCTGAAATTGTTCATGTCCTTTCTGTAGTCTCTGGCATCTTCATAAATATCCATTGTGCCCAGGGGAAGCTTCTGGCACTGACTTGGTGCTGATAAAAACAGATGTTGAATTAAAGAATCCATGTTTATAGCAATGTGCAGTCCAAGTGAAATTCGAGGCTTTCCTGGGAGGACGGGAAGAGGAGCCGTTCCTTTGCACTAGGTGCAACATCCAAGATGATGGGTAGGTGGGGCACACTGCAGGCAGTCTGCCCGTCCAACGTGTGTCCTACTTAGAAGTAGACACTTAACCACCTTTCCCCAGCAGACATAATAAGAAGGAAGTTTTACTGCTAAGTGCTTTAGAGAAGAAATTTAGCTTGTTCCAATTCTACTTTCTGAAACTATTATTTTTAAATTTTGTTGTTGGCTTCTGGAGTCAATATCAATTTAAAATTCTAAACTCTCCCCTTTGGTGTTTCAGTACCTTCTTTAGTTATAGAGGGAAAAGGCCTTTGCAGCAAAAGCAATGGATAAAAACATGTATTCGATGAATTTTGCCAATTTAGTGTTAAAAGTAGAAGCATTTTGCTGTTCGTGTCAGTCCCAGGAGATTTACAGTCTGGCCCAACAACATGTTTGGCATGAAGGGCAGTCTGTGTAATAGATGGGGTTCGCCCTTGCTTCTGGGTGTGTGCCTTTATTACAAGTAGATTGCTATACTTGTTAAACAAAAAAGACAAGAGTAATTGGTTAAGAGCAAAACTCTAAAACGTGTGATTAAATGTTGCATAACAATAAACAGTATGTGTTTAGAAAGAGAAAAGATGCCAGGAAAAGCCAGGATAAGTTTGCTGAGCAAGGATGCAGCTTGCCCGCTCCATTGCTAACTATCAAATTGTTAGACTAGAGTTGTGTATTGCAAACATGTTCTAATAAAAAATATAGAAACACTTGAACATAGAAACTAATTCAGTTGTTGATGTGAGAACATAAGTGTTATTTCTTTTTTTTAGGTCATCAGTGGATTTTATTTATTTTTTAACCATAGTTTATTTTTATTAATTGCAAATCCAAGTGTAACTTATTCAGGCAACTTTAAAATGTTTTGCAGTTTTAAATAGTTAAAAAAAGCCAGTTTTTCTAGTACTCAATTCTCTTTTCTTCTTCAGAATAATAATTTTTATTAGTACATATTTGTAATACATGGTGTTTATATTCCCTGTGTGGAGTCAGTACATATACATAACACATCTTAACTCATTTTTTTATCCCCTTTCCCTCCCTTCTTGTCCCTCTCCTTCCATCTCTTGATCCTCTTCCCTTCTGAAAAAGATCTATCTCCCTATTTTTTATTATCTATCTTTTATTTTGCAGTTTGTTTATAATCTGCATTTCTTATATAAGTGAAACCATGTGATATTTAAACTTGTGTGTCTGATTTATTTCCCTTTACATTATGGTCTCAAGGTGCATCCATTTCCCTATAGATAACTCAAGCTTATCTTTCTTTATGGCAAAGTAGTGTTCCACTGTGTATAAATATCATATTTTTTTTGTCCGTTCATCTGTTGGGCATATAGGCTGCCTCCAAGATTTAGCTATTATGAATTGTGCTGCTATAAACATGGAAATGCATGGATCATTATAATATGATGTCTTTAACTCTTTCCGGAAGGTAGCATGCTATGCCCCCTTTCTCTCTCTCTCTCTCTCTGACTCTCTCTCTCTGTTTTGAAAAGTCGGAAATGTATGGTCTAATACTAATATAATGGATCAAAACTCATGGTACAAGCAGATGGTGAAATTTCAACAGATGACATGAGAGATAGGAAAAATTCATCCTTTATTCTATTGATATATTTCGATTAAAGAGGAATATCTTTAGACACAAAATTGAGTGTTCTTGACTAAGAAGAAGCTGAGAACCATTAAAGGAAAAATAGTGCAATATTCTTGTAATGATTTTAAAGTTTCTTTGTCCAGAACAGTTATATCTTCATTAATTTAAACAACTTGAAGTCTCAGAACAATAGTATATCCTCTTTAATAAATAAGTCAACATCTAACCAAAGTTATATGCCTGTCACTTAACACTAAGAGACAAACCATTTAATTCTTAATCCGTATGTAATTTTTGTTAGTCTAAATTCAAGGATAAGGACGTTGCAGCACACAGAAGTTAGATAAATTATCTAAGGTCACGAGTCAGACAAATGGAGGAACAAACTTGGCTCAAACCCAGGTATTTTCATACCAGGGTTCATGCTGTCCGTCTGCTGAGCTGATTCTCAGGATGGCCAGAGCTCTGGAGGCAGGAAGGGGATTTTACATTTTCCAGATAATAGCTGAATTAGGTTCTGTAATTAACCAGAAGATAAGACTAACTGATCGACAATCAATTATATGATTTGTGATTAAACATTGAATAATAAAAGAAATCGAGAGGGACATTTGTTTCATTGAAGCCTGAATGAGTTTTTGGAAGACAAATTATTTCACACTAGCTTGTTTCTGATAGGATGAATGAGCTCATAAGTAAGACCCATGTAGGAGACATAGGTTGTCTGAGGTTTGTTCTCAAACAATTGGAAAAGCCTTTCATATGTGTAAGGCAGATATGTGTATCAAAGGAAATGTGGAATGAGTGGTGATGCAGTGATTTGAAGCTCATTGAATTTTTCCCCATGAACATGGATTGGTGAATGGTTCGAGCCTGGAGGCTAGTCCCTGAGGACTGGTTCTTGCTAGAACATGTGTTGTTCAATATATTTTTTTTTAACCAGAAATTTACTTGAGAAAGGGAGATCTTACTTTTTAAAAATACATCTTAAAAAATCAGAGCCTGGAACTTGAGTTGGACAATGTGAAACTTCATAAGGGTCAGTGAGACGTTCAGCATTTAATTTTAAATATGCTGAGTATGATTGTCATTATCACAATGTGTAGGATAATGAGAAATGTTTACGATATTTGACAATATTAAACTAAGAAGGCAGACTTAAGGGGAACCTTACACACATATCTTTAAATCTATGAGAGATTGATGTGTGGAACATGTATTTATTTATTCTGTAGATATTCAAGAGATAAAGTTAGAATCAGTAGATATATCAATAGATAAAACAACATTAAACCTTCCTAATAATATCAATTATTTAAAAATCAAGTAGATTGTCTTTCCTTCTATAAGTACCTAAATGTTTATGGCATAGGAAACTGGCTTTAAGTAACAGCCAATTCTGTTTAGATCTGAGCTCTATGCTGACAAATATTAATGGATTCCCTTTACCTTCTCTTCCAATGCCTTACTTGATCTCCTACAGACATTTAAATGCCCGTGGTGTTTAGGGCATCAGAACAGGGTTGCTTCATCCCAGCATTATTAATGTTTTGGGCCAAAAATTTCTTTGTTGTGAGAGTTGTTCTGTGCCTTGCAGAGTACTGAGCAATGGTTTTGGCTTTTCCCATTAGATGCCATATAGTGACAATCAGAAATGGCTCCAGATACTGCCAAATATTCTCTGAAGGGCAGAAATCAACAGAGTGATAATTCTTTTTTTTAGGGAAAGGTATTAAGATTCTGGTTAAAATGCAAATGTTAGTGTAATGTGTATAAAACAATTACCAGTCATTAATTTGTCAGACTGGCCTTGTTTTTATCCTTTAGCACACTTAGCTATGACCAGAAGGAACTGAATATACAACAGGTTAAATTCGAGGAGATGGTATGACAAGAACCATCAGAAGTTACTGTCTTAGTCTATTTGGATTTCTGTAATAAAAATACCCTAACCTGGGTGACTTATCAACAACAGAAACTTATTTCTCATGGATCTGGAGGCTGGGAAGTCCAAAGTCAAGGTACTGGCAGATTTGGTGTCTAGTGAGAGACCACTTCCTCATAGATGGCCATCTTCTCACTTTGTGTTCACATGGCAGAACGTATAAGAGAATTATCTGGGGTGTCGTTTTGAAGGGCACTAATCTCATTGATGGAGGTGCCTTCCTGGCTTAATCACCTTTCAAAGACCCCTGTCTTTACATGAGGTTTTGATTATATGTTAATCAACATATGAATTATGGGGGAACACAAAAATTCTGTCTACAGCAGATAGGTACATGGGTTATTAGGTGTTCCTGTCAAGTCAGAGCCCAAAACATTCTATTTTCTCATTTAGCATATATCACATGTGGAACTAAATAAAAGAATACAAAATGAAGAAAACATGAACTTTGCTTCTGATCCTAACAGTATGAGCTCCCTTTGTAGTGTGAAAGCTCCTACTTTGTACTTTTCCTGGGTCTTTAACATTTTTTCTTTGTAAAATATCTCTTTTCCTTTATCAGAAGGGAAGAAGTTGTTCATTTAGTTACAGTGTTTTCCACTACTACTCTGCCTTAGCGTCTCTCCAAGTGTCTGGCCTAGTAGGTGCTCCAGAAAATAGTTGTTAAATGAGTGAGTGATTAAATGAATGAAATTGTGTTTGGACTGAACCTCACCTTATACATAGAAGATTTGGATAGTACATTAAGAGACATGGGAGATGACTAAGGCATTCTAAACCAAAGGACACAAAGATGGGTATGACAGAGATGGAAGTGGAATGACTTTATTTGTAGGAGCAGGCTGGTATACATGGTCCATGGCACCTGTGTAGGAGAAAGACGGAAGATCGTGGGACAGTCCATTGGTTCTACACATGAAGCAGTTTCAATATCAGGCAGGAAGTGGGTGCTTACTTCATTAGGCAAGTGAGAATAAGGATATTTGTGCAAGATAATGCTCATCAGATTGCTGTTTTAGGAGGATTCATCTTACAGTGGTGGTGCAGGGCTGGCTGTGGAAGGCACTAGTTAATGTTCATTGCTTTGGGAAAAATAATGGCCTGACCGAGGCTGATGGATAGATGGAACAGGGAATGGAGGCAGCAGGTGGGGATATTAAACAGGAGATTTAATCGAATAGTTATGGAGTATGAGGGAGTTGGATGAGAATGATTTGGAAATTTCAAATGCCAATAAAAAAGTAACGTTCTATTGAAAATAGAGAAAGGAAGGCCGCCACGGTGCTGGAGAGGATGGCAGTGAAAATCTTGACAGGCACTGAGTTTCTAGGCAAGAAGATACAGATAGATGGAGCCTTTGCCTGGAAAAGAACAGCTTCCTTCACAGCACTGTAGTGAAGAGGAAGAAAACTACTCTTAACATTTGTGCAGAACCCAAAATAATGCAAATAGCTCGTTTTTTGTGATATTCATTTTGTTTACTGAAATCTAAAATGAATACACAGTGTGATATCTCTGGTTAGTGTTTCTTTTTTTCCTTTTTAGCTCATGGGCGTGTGTGTGTGTGTGTAATTTTGATAAATTTATGTTATTTTCCCTCATTCAGTGTTTGGGCATTTAACCTGCTTTAGTAAAAAATACCTAATTGCTCTCGAACTTAGCCTTCCTGCTATGTACGGGGCTTCTTTGCTGTTGTCACTTTATGAGAAGCGCAGCCCGCATAGTTGTATTATAGTGATATTTGATTGCCTTCTATTGTTGACAGTTATTTTCCACTGATCATTGCCAACCATGAATTCCATGAAAATTTCTTCCAGTTTTTGTTACTGAGAACAATTCTATTTCATGTAAATAGACATTCAAATTCCATTTTTGTCTCCTCTCTACTTATTATTCATGGAGTAAACTTTTCGCGAAGTCTGTTTAAAGGGATAGAGTATAAAATGCAATTACTTGTATTTTGTATTTAGCAATTTCAGCCACTAAGCTAGTCTATTTGTATTTCATTCCAGATCCCCAGTGGCGTCTAACCCAGCTTTCTTCCTCTCGAGTAGGTAAAATGTCTTGCCTGATTGCCTTAGGTAGCTGAGAATCACTTCTCTGAGTTATTAAGTACCTGACTGCGCTCCACCTTTTTCATGAGGGTGTGCATTTTGATAAAAACATTTTTTTCTATACAATACTATCAAAGCTTAACCTCCTTGGGAGTAGTAAACACATCCTCCATTCAAATAGTTAGCAGGCTGAGGGAATATGGTGTTACGATACAACAGCTTCTGAGAAATGAACAGATGAGTATTTGTAAAGTTAGTTTTTATGTTACTCTTTCTTAATATGGGCCTGTTGCTTGTGGAGACAAAGCAATGCTAAAGAGGGCTAAAAATAGCATGACCTGTGTTTTAAACTATTTAGAGGAATGGAAGGACTTCACATCCTTCAAACCATCTTCTGTAGATAGTATCTCACTAAGTAATTCTCAAAACTGTAGTATTTATCTGAGTCATCTAGAGCTAATTAAAACACAGATTACTGTTAAGTTTCTCCATAGCCTCTTCTCACAAGTAATTACATTGCAACTCTTATATTATCAGTTGATAAAGAACGCACATAAAAATACCAATTACTAGGTGTGCTTCTTAGCAGGCAATCAGAGAACTGAAGCTTTATCATCACTAATAAGATGTGACATTCATAGTTTTGTATGCATTCATTCTAAAGATATTTATTAAATCTTTCATACCTATTAGAAAATGAAGCTAGAACAATGAGCAAAACACTGTCCTTATGAAGCCTGTAATGTACTGAAGAAAAAGAATATTAAGTAGGCAATGATAAAGTTCAAAGACATGGTTTCCATTTCAGTTTTGCCTCATGGCGTACGATTGTGGGCATGCTCCACCCTTTCCTTATCTGTGATGAAGTGATGAGAAAATATCCACATAGTTGCCATGAATGAAGTGAAGTATCATATGTAGAAGTGCTGCTTGCAATGTCAAGTGCTACTCAGATGTGAGATACAAACTTAAAAAAAAAAAAAAAGAATGTTCCTGGTGCATGATGAGACTATGAGAGATAGAGAAATCTGATTATGTAATGCATTGTGAGGATGCCATATAGACACATTTAAAACCCATCCAATGCCCAAATGTTCTTGATGTCCACACTGTTGTCCATGACATTCAAGCTTCTCTTATTAAAAGTCATAATTTTTGTTTTTTGGTAACTGTTGTATTGTGAAGGGCGGGGGTGGCTATCTTTTTCAGTTGTTGCTTAAGAACTCAGAATCTATCAGACACTTGGAGACTTATTCATCCAAGGAGTTATATATTAAAAATCTGAAGGTATGATTGAATAAAAAAGTCTTTTGATATATATGATTTGACAATTTATTTTCTATTTGCTTTCTGAAAAGCTTGGTGAATTTACGTGGAGAGAAATAAATTTGATTTTTACATTGGGAACAGATCTGGTTCAAGGACAATTTATTTAGATGGACATTGTTTTTAGACTTCCATAATCCCAATGATGACCACTTTTCTTTTAATGTCTTTTCTAAGGTACTTATATATTAAGGATTATGAGTTAGCGTTTTGGTGAGCTACAGCAACTCTTCAAGGAATCACAATCCAAATTTATGTATCTTGTTTCAAATTTGAATGTTTTGCCTTTTCCTTCACTGTGGTTGTATTTTCCTTTTGGAGTGGGATCTTTTGCTGTAGAAGGAGTGAAAAGGAAGCAGGACACAACAAGCCTGCACTTGATCAAGGTGAGGGACGTGGGGCTGCTTCTGCATCCGGCAGGCTGGCTGCTCCCCTTGACCAGTCCCCTACCGTGTTAGCATCTTGGGTGGCATGTCTGGGAACTGAGGACCAGGAAGTGAGTCTCTTCTCCTCAGAAAAGTAAAGCCTGAGAGAACACCAAATTTAAATGTTTAAGTCTACTTTTTTTTTTTTTTAACTAAAACGAGATAGAAGCTTGCTGTCTGTATATACTAGAGATGAGTCAAGAAGAGATAGCTGGCAGTGAGATAATATATGCAGTGGCAAATGTCTGGTACTACAAGGTGATATAAGTCACAAGAGAAAGAGATTATGGGTGGAACTTGGGTCATGTAGACACTCTTCAAAAGTAGGACAGACTTTTTGTTCTACCCCTTCCATTTCCTTCCTCTTTTCTTTGACTTGGAAATTTTATCAGGTTTTGACTATACAGATAGAGTGTCTTTTCCAGGTCATAGAATTTGGAGCCAATTGATCTGAGTTTGAATTCAAGCTTCACTGTTTATCTAACTTGGTTTTATAGCTATAAAATAGAAATGAAAATTACCTTTGAGGGTAGTTGCAGTCTGTACCAGAGTTCTCTAGAGAGGCAGAACCAGTAGAGACTTCTTTTAAGGAATTGTCTCATGTGCTTGTGGGTTCTGGCAAGCGTGAAGTGTGCAGGGCAGGCCAGCAGGCTGGAAGCTCCGCAGGCATTGCTGCAGTCTGCAGACGAGACTTCTTCAGGAAACTTCGGGTTTTGCTCTTAAAGACTTCAACTAGCTGGATAGGCCCATCTGCGTATCAAGGGCACCATCTTTACTTAAAGATTAACTGATGTTAAATATTAAACACAGCTATAAAATGCTTTTAGTATTTGATTAAATAACTGAATACTAAGGCATAGCCAAGTCGACATATAAAAGTATCACACAGTTATACTAATAAAAGCTAGTATTTATTTATTAAATGAGCTGAGTACTTACGTGACTTATTTAACTGACAAAAACCACAGGAGGAGATATTACAGTCTCTATTACAGAAAAGATCAGACTTGCCTTTGTCCCACAGTAACTTGGGGAAACTTGGGAGCTAGCTGTGTCTGGGACAGAGTACTGTCACAGATATCTTCATTTTCAAATTGGATTCCAGAATGCTGTCTTTACTGCCTCAAAGTGGAGGCTGTGTTGTCATTCTGGTGGTCATGCCCCCATCCTGCTTAGGAGCACGGAGCAGTGTGATCAGAGGAGCAACAAGGAGAGTCAGAGAAAAGTAACCTTGAATGGTCCAAGAGGTTTTTTCCTGTCCTACAATCTGGCCTTGTTAACTATTTTTTTTCTTTCTTCTTTTATTAAGCAACTTTGAATTGGTTTCTGTTGCTTGCTTTCGGGGTCCAGTATACTTTCATTTTGCTATCAAAGTGACAGGTACCAACCACAAAATCGCAGTAACTAAAATCATGATGATTTATTTCTCACACTCTACATAGACCTGTGTCAATAATAGATTTTGGTTTTTCTTATCTTCACTCAAAATTTTCCACTTTCTGAAATGTAGTTGACCCCACAGCAGAGAGAAGGAAACATGGCAGATTGTGTGCTGGTTCTTAATAGATGCCTGAAGTGACATAAATCATGTCTGTCCACATTTCATTGACCAAAGAAAATCACATAGCCACCAAAAGTGTAAGGAACCAGGAAAGTGCAATCCTGTCATATGCTCAGAAAGAGAAAAACCAGGAAAGCTGATGAACTTCACTAATGAATACCAAATACTTCATACAAATTGTCATTCACATGAAACACTTTGGTTTTGCCATAGGTTAACTGACTTTATGGAAATATAAAATCTAATTTAAAATTGCAAATTTTCAAATTTTTTGCCATGATTTTTATTTCTTTTTTTTAATTTTATTTTAAACCAAGAACATGTATTGGTACATTCTACATACAATGGTCACATTCATTACATTAATTCTGTACCTATACATGATGTATCTTGGTTCTCCCCCCTCTCCCCTCCTCCCCTCTGCACCCTCCCTCCCTATTTACAGCAGGTTCATTCATCATTTTCCATATTTTCCCTTTCCCCTCTTTTTCCCCTGTTGCCTTTCTGCTTTTCCCCTTCTTTCTTTCTAGTACTTCTCTCCTCTGCTCACCATCCTCCTTTTATATAATATCTATTACACCTCTTTGTCCTTATTTGCAATTATGGTCTCT
>PVJO010012030.1:0-57238 GCA_004026905.1 Hystrix cristata | reverse complement strand
CAAGCAGAGGAATAGCTGGGTCAAATGGAACCCTTAGTTGTAGTTTTCTGAGGAATCTCCACACTGATTTCCATAGTGGTTGGACCAGTCTACACTCCCACCAACAGTGGAGGAGGGTTCCTTTTTCCCCCCGCAGCCCCACCAGCACTTGTTATTGGTTGATTTCTTGATAATAGCTGTTCTTTTTTTTTTTTTTTTTGTGGTGCCAGGGATTGAACTCAGGCCCTTGTGCTTATAAGGGAAGCACTCTAATCACTGAGCTAAATCCCCAGCCCCAATAGCTGTTCTTTCTGGAGTGAGATGGTATCTTAGTGTTGTTTTGATCTGCATCTCTCAAATGACCAATGATGTTGAACATTTTTTCATACATTTATTTGCTATTTTTATTCCTTTGTCTGAGAAATGTTTATTCATTTCAGATGCCCATTGTTGGATAGGGTCTTTAAATTTGGGGGGGGGTTGATTTTTTTGAGTTCTTTATATATTCTAGATGTTAGACCTTTGTCTGAGGGACAGCTGGCAAAAATTTTCTCCCAGTCTGTGATTTTTCACCCTACTCTATTAAGTAATTTCTTTTGCTGTGCAAAAGCCTCTTAATAGGATGTGGTCCCAAGCATTAATTCTTTGTATTCTGTTCATAAATTTTTTCCCAACCCCTATGTCTTTGAGAGTTCTTCCTATTTAATTCTTCAGGAGATTTATTGTTTCTGTTTTACTGTTTAGATCTTTGATCCACTTTGATTTTAGCTTAGTACATGGCAAGAGACATGTATCTAGTTTTTAGTTTTTGGCATGTGGTAAGCCAATTTTTCCAGCACCATTTATTAAAGAGGCTATCTTTCTTCCAGTGAGGGTGTTTGGCTCCTTTGTCGAAGATGAGGTATTTGAGTGTGTTTGGAGTTATTTCTGCATCTTCTAGCCTGTTCCATTGGTCCTCAGGTCTGTCTTCGTGCCAATACCATGCTGTTTTTATCACAGAAGCTTTATAACATAATTTCAAGTCAGGGACTGTGATGGCCCCTGTCTTATTCCTGTTGCCCAGAGTTGTTTTTGCTATTCTTGGTCTCTTCTGGTTCCAGATAAATTTCATGATTGCCTTTTCTAATTCTGTGAAGTATGTTATTGGGTTTTTTTTTTTTTTTTTTTTTTTTTTTTTTTTTTTTTTTTTTTTTGTTTTTTTTTTTTTTTTTTTTTTTTTTTTTTTTTTTTTTTGGTGCTGGGAATCGAACTCATGACCTTGTGCTTGCAAGGCAGGCACTCTAACCACTGAGCTAAATCCCCAGCCCTGTTATTGGTATTTTGATTGGAATTCAATTTATTAAACTTCTTAAATAAAAATTTAACAGTGCAGCTGATTTAAGATCCATATCCAAATATGAACTTCATTTCAGTTTACCAACAAAATTGGAAAATGTATAAAACTTACTGAAATATACTCAAAAGTGTAAAATAAATGGAGAGTGATAACAGGTCTGTGGGTAGGGGGATATGATATCCCAGAGATGCTAATTTCCTCCAAATTAATTTCTTGTACTTCCAATGAAAAGTCCAAAACAAATTTTTTTTTTCAAAATGAAACCTGACAAGTTAATCCTAAAATGTATTATTTGGAAGCTCAAACAAATTTCTCAAACTTAGTCTGTATCAGAACTCATGGGGCTGGAAAACAGTTTGGAAAACAGAGCTGGAACAAGTGGATTTCTTTTATCCAGGTACTAACCTGGCTCGATCCTACTTAGCTTCTCAGATCAGACAAGATTGGGCATGTTCAAGATTGGGCAAGTTCAAGGTGGTACAGATGTAGACACATCTGTACCTCAATAAATACAGAAAACTCTGTGGATTAAACACTTGAATACAAAAGTCACAATTTTAGAATTTGAGTGAAAAAAGTGACATGGCAAGTCACAGCTGAGAAACAATATTTAGATCATATAAAACTGACCAAATTTTATTGTCCATACAAATGGACAATACAAATTCCATACAATGTCCATACAACGTCCATACAAATTCCTATGAATCAATAAGAAAAAGACTAACAATCCATTAGAGAATACATGCCTAGGCATTTCTCAAAAGAGGAAACATGAATGAAAAATGCTCAATTTCAAAAAAGTCATGGAAATGAGATACAAAATAAAAAAAATAAGAAGTAATATTATTTTACAAAATATACAGGTAAGAATAAATGCCTAACAAAACTTAAGTATTGATGAGGATGTGAGAAAACCAGAACTATAACACATTGCTGATGAAAGGGTTCAACCACTCTGGATAAGAATCTGGGCTTTCCTTCAGAAAAAAGAATGAAATTCTGATATTTGTAGCAACACGGATGGAACTGGAAAACACTATGTTATGTAAAATTAAGTCAGGCACAAAACACCAAATACTGCATGTTTCAACTTGTATGTGGAAAGCTAAGTTGTTCATTTCACAGAAACGAGAAATAAATCGTGGTTACCAGAGACTCAAAGTGATGTGGGGAGAGAGTGGAGAGGAGGATTATTAATGGATATAAAGTGTAGCTAGATAGAAGTGCTTCTAATGTCTAATAAGAAAGCGAGGTAACTGTAATTGATAATAATTTACTAAATATTTCAAAATAGCTGGTAGAGAGAATTGTGACTGTTCACAACAACAAAAAAAGACAAATTTCTGAGGTGACAGATACGCCAAGTACCCTGAATTATTATGTACCATACACAAGTACTGAAATGTCTCACTGTACTTCTTAAATAGATATAATTATAATGTCAATTAAAAATAAAAGCATATTGAAAAAGAAATGTGGGTTTATCTAGTTAACTTGAACATACTTCTATTTTACTATATAGTAACTGCACTCGCGGGTATACACCCCAGAGAAACTTTTATGCACATGTACCATGTAAATATGGAGTAAGGCAAGAAAGTAAGTAACGAAGAAGTTGAGCAAAGTGGTTTCCTGTGTAGGAACAGAGGTTGGAGAAGAAGCACATGGGAACACCAACGGTTCTGGGCAAGTTCTACTTCTCACTGTGTGTTGGGGATTCAGGAGTGATCTGTTTTATTTTATAAACTACTCATGTGGTGTTAGATGTTTTTATATAATTGAAAAAGTGAAAAAAGTCTACAAAAATACTATGTGAGTAAATCAAGTTGCAGTGTATGTAAATACAGTGTGATCCCACAGTATAAATAAAAACAGATCCAGGGTTGAATATACCTTAGTTGTAGAGTACCAGCCTAGCATGCATGAGGCTCTAGGTTCCACCCCAGACCCATACTCCAAAAATCAAAAAACAAAGACCTGGATCCTAGAGTATAAATATGTTGTTTATGGATTAATATTTATGTTAGATTCTTTAAGAAATGGACTGGAAAGATGAACCTAAATTCATGATAGTGATCATGCAAGGAACAAGGGGGTAAAGAGGAGTGAGGAGATGGAGGGAAATGCATTTAGAGATAAAAATGAAGCAGAGTTCAATTTTTTCAAGTGTTCGATTTCTCTTATTTTATTTTTTACCAAGAACATGTATTGGCACAATGTATACATAATGATCACATTTATCATGGTTATTTTGTACCTGTACATGATGTATCTTGGTTTCCCGCCCTCTTCCCAACCTCTCCCTTCCATTTCCCCCACCTTCCTAATTTATAGCAGGCTTATTTACATTTTTCTATTTTCCCCTTCTTTCCTTTCACCCTTCTTTCCCTTCTCCCTTTCTAGTACTCCTCTCTTTTGAATCTCATCTTTCTTCTACCTAATATTGATTATACCTCTTTGTCCTTATTTACACTTATGGTTTCTCATATCAGGGAAACAATTCAATGTGTACTCATGAGTGTCTGATTTATTTCACAAGAGTATGTTCTCAAGGTGCATCCACTTACCTACAAATGTCTCTAGTTTATCATTTTTTATGGCAGAGTAGTACTCCATGGTGTAGAAAACCCACATTTGCTTTAGCCATTCCTTAGTTGTTGGGCATTTAGTTTGTTTCCAAGGCTTAGTGATTACAAATTGTGTTGCTATGAACATGGTTGTGCATATATCACTGTGGTATAAGGTCTTCAGTGCTTCTGGGAAGATACCAAGCAGAGGAATAGCTGGGTCAAATGGAACCCCTAGTTGTAGTTTTTTGAGGAGTCTCCATACTGATTTCCACAGTGGTTAGACCAGCGTACATTCCCACTGAAGAGGAGGGGGGTTCCTTTTTCTCTGCAGTCCCGCCAGCACTTGTTGTTGGTTAATTTCTTGATAAAAACTGTTCTTTCTGGAGTGAAATGGAACCTTAGCATTGTTCTGATTTGCATCTCACGAAACACCAGGATGTTGAACACTTTTTCATGTATTTATTTGCCATTTTTATTTCTTCATCTGAGAAATGTTTATTCATTTCACATGCCCATTTTTGGACTGGGTCTTTAAATTTGGAGAGTTTGATTCTTTTGAGTTCTTTACATATTCTAGATGTTAGACCCTTGTCTGAGGGACAGCTGGCAAAGATTTTTTCCCAGTCTGTGGATTTTCATCCCGTTCTATTGGTGATTTCTTTTGCTGTGCAAAAGCCTTTTAATAGGATGTGGTGGTAAGCACTGATTCTTTGTATTATTTCCTGTGTGGTCTGGGTTCTGTTGATAAATTTTTTCCTACAGATGTGTCTTTGAGAGTTCTTCCTATTCTTCAGTAGATTTAGTGTTTCTGTTTTAATGTTTAGATCTCTGACCCACTTTGATTTTAGTTCAGTACATGGTGAGAGACATGTATCTAGTTTTAATTTTCAGCATGTGGCAAGCCAATTGTTTCAACACCATTTGTTAAAGAGGCTATCTTTCTTCCGGTGAGTGTACTTGGCTCCTTTGTTGAAGAGGTATTTGAGTGTGTTTGGAGTTGTTTCTGCATCTTCTAGTCTGTTCCATGGATCTGTGGGTCTGTCTTTTCGCTAGTACCATGCTGTTTTTAATCACAGTAGATTTATAATATAGTTTCAGATCAGGGATTGTGATGCTGCCTTCCTTACCCCTGTTGCCCAGGACTGCTTTTGCTATTGTTGGTCTCTTCTGGTTCCAGATGAATTTCATGATGGCTTTTTCTAATTCTGTAAAGAATGTTAATGGTATTTTGATTGGAAGTGCATTAAATTGGTATCATAATTTAGGAAGTATGGCCATTTTCACTATGTTGGGTCTTCCTACCCAAGACATGGTATATCTTTCCATTTTCTGATATCCCTTTCAATTTCCTTTTTTAGACTACTGTAGTTTTCAATGTAAAGATCTTTTACTTGATTTGTTTTTCGTAGGTATTTCATTTTTTTGGATGTGACTGTGAAAGGTGTATCTTATTATTTTCTCAGCGAGTTTGTTATTTCTATATAGGAATGCTATTGACTTCTGGGTGTTGACTTTGTATCCAGCTATGCAACTGGATTCAGTTATTAAATCTAGAAGTTTTTTTGGTGGAATTTTTGGGGTCTTTTATGTAGAGTATCAGTTCATCTGCAAATAATGATAGTTTAACTTCTTCCTTTCCTATCTTTATTCCTTTTATTTCTTTCTCTTGCCTAATTGCTCTGGCTAATGTTTCTAGAACTATATTGAATAGTGGTGAAAGGGGATGTCCTTGTCTTGTTCCAGATTTTAGTGTGAAAGCTTTCAGTTTGTGGCCATTTAGTGTGATATCGGCTGTTGGTTTGTCATAGATAGCTTTTATCAGATTGTGATGTACACCATCTATTCCTAATTTCTGTAGGTTTTTTTTTTTTATCATGAATGGGTGTTGGATTTTGTCAAATGCTTTTCCTGCATCTACTGAGATGATCATGTGATTTTTGTTTTACATTCTGTTGATACAGTGTGTTACATACATTGATTTGCATATGTTGAACCATCCCTGGATCCCTGGGATGGATCTTACTTGGTCGTAGTGTGCAATCTTCTTGATAATTTGTTGCATTCTGTTTGCCAGTATCTTGTTGAGAATTTCTGCATCTATGGTCATTAGGAAAATTGGCCTGTAGTTTTCTTTTCTGGTTGGTTCCTTTTCTGGTTTTGTATCAGGGTAATGCTTGATTCCAGGAATGATTTTGCATACTGCTTCCCTTTCAATTTCATAAAGAGTTTGAAGAATAGTGGTATTAGATCATCTCTGAATTTCTTGTAGAAATCAGCTGTGACACTGTCAGGACCTGGGCTTTTCTTTGTTGGTAGGTTTTTAATTACCTATTCAATTTCAATGATCAGTATTGGGTTATCTAGTATTCTTATGTCTTCTTGATTCAGTTTTGGTAGTTCGTAAGTTTCTAAGAATCTGCCCATCTCTTCAGTGTTTTGCATCATGTGTGAGTATAGCTTCTTGAAATAGGTGCTGATGATCCTTTGGATTTCTGTAGCATAAGTTGTGACTTCACTCCTTTCATTTTTTATTGCATGGATTTGGGTCTTTTCTTTCCTTGTTTTGATGAGAGTGGCTAGGGGTTTGTCTATTTTATTTAATCTTTCAAAGAACCAACTGTTTGATTCATTGATTCTTTGTATTGTTTTCTTAGTGTCAATTGCATTAATTTCAGCTCTGACTTTAGTAATTTCATCTCTCATATGAGCTTTGGGTTTGGTTTGTTCTTCTTTTTCTCGATGTGGGAGGTTCAACATTAAATTGTTTATTTGAGCTTATTCTGTTTTCCTGATGTGGGGGTTCAATGCAATGAATTTCTCTTGTAGCACTGCTTTCATTGTACCCCACAGGTTTTGGTGTGCTGTATTGGCATTATCATTTAACTGTATAAATTGCTTAATTTCTTATTTAATTACTTCTGTGACCCAGATGTTGTTCAGGAGTATGTTATTTAGTTTCCATGTGTTTATGTGGTTGTTTTGATTTCTGTTACCTTTGAATTCCAGTTTCAGTGCACTATGGTCTGATAGTATACATGGGATAATTCAATTCCCTTACATTTACTTAGATATGCTTTATGAGCTAGTATGTGGTCTATTTTGGAGAATGCCCTGTGTGCAGCTGAGAAGAATGTGTATTCTGCTGATGTAGGGTGGAACACTCTGTAGACATCTGCTAAGTCCATTTGTTCACAGATTTGATTCAGTTCTGATATTTCTTTATTAATTTTTTGTCTAGTTGATCTGTGTATTTGTGACAGTGGGGTAGTAAAGTTTCCCCTTATAACTGTGTTAGAGTTTATTTAATCTTTCATGTTCCTTAATGTTTGTTTTATGTAGGTAGGTGGACAGATATTTGGTGCATAAATATTAATGAGTGTTACTTCTTCCTCTTGAAGTTTTCCCTTAAGAAGTATGTAATGACCTTCTTTGTCCCTCTTGATCAGTCTTGAAGTTCATTTTGTCTGAGATTAGGATAGCTACCCCTGCTTTTTTTTGGGTTCCTGTTGCATGAAACACTGTTTTCCATCTTTTGGTTTTCAGTCTATGGATTGCCTTTTGGGTTAAATGTGTCTCTTGTATGCAGTATATTGATGGATCTTGTTTCTTGATCCATTCTGCCAGTCTGTTTCTTTTGATTGGTGAGTTGAGACCATTTATATTGATTGTTACAACTGTTATGTATTGACTTATCTTTGTCATAAACCTTTTCTGTTGTTGGTTCTGCATTTCCCCTCGGTCTAACTGCTTGTCTTGCCTGGTGGATTCTTTCTACTAGTGTCCTTGTAATTGCAGTCTCCTTTTTTCTTTTCTAGGATATCCTTTAGAATATTTTGTAGAGGTGGTCTGGAGGTCATAAATTTCTTCAGTTGTTCTGTTGTGGAAGTATCTTATTTCATTGTTGAAATTGAAAATAGTTTGGCCAGGTATATCAATCTGGCGGTGCAGACTCTTTTCTTTTAAGGCTTGAAATATTTTGCTCCAGTATCTCCTTGACTTAAGGGTTTGTGTTGAGAAGTCCACTGTGATTCTGATGGGTTTACCTTTATAGGTGATTTGCTTTTTTTTCTCTAAAAATTTTCAGTATTCTGTTCTTTTGTTAAATTTCTGGAATCTTATAGACTTTTTTTTTTAAGAAAAAAGAGAGATAGTATTCAAAAGAGAGAACTAGATAGGGAAAAGGGGAATAAAGAAGAAGGTTAAAAGAAAAGATGAAAGGGGAAAAAATGGTAAAGTGTAGCTACACTTGTTGCAAATAGGGAGGGGTGGGTGAATGGAAGGGAGGGGAGGGGAAGGGGGGAAGAGGGGAGAAAACCAAGATGTATCATGTACAGGTACAAAATAACCATGTTGATTATGATCATTATGTATACAATGTACCAATACATGTTCTTGGTAAAAATAATAAAAAAATTAAAAAAAAATGTCTGGAATCTTGATTATTATATGTCTTGGTGTAGATTTATTTTGATTGAGGGTAAGTGGTGTTCTATATACCTCAATTATCCGTATGTCAAGTTGTCTTCTCATGCTTGGGCAGTTTTCTGTCATTACTTCTATAAATAATATTTTTTGATCCTTTACACTGTCTCCTGCTTTGTCATTCACTCCAATCACTCTTATATTGTTCTTCTTTGTGTCACCTTGCAGCTGTTGTAGTGATTTTTTCATAGTCTCTAGCTAGTTTAAGAGATCTTTCTTTTCATTGTCACTAATTGCAGACCGTCTTCTAGGTCTGAGATTCTATCTTCGCTTTCATTCAATCTAGTGAGCATACTTTAAAGATTTTTTTGATTTCTTGGATACCTGTTTGGATCTGTTTCATGGGTTCCATTTCTTTACTGAGTTGAATGTTCAAATTTTCCATAGTTTTCCTAAGCTCCTCTGTTTATTTATTTATTTATTTTTATCTGAGTCTACTCTGAATTCACTAAGCAGGTCTTTCATTAAGATTATCATCTCTTTTTTAACTTGGGCAATTATTTCTATCTGATGTTCTCTATAGCCTTGCCTATCTGTTTTTACCTTCTGCTGCTATCATTTCTGAAAGTTTGGTTGCGCGTCTTCTGATTTCCTGTTTTTCATTGTCCTCTGGATTTGTTCTCGGTGGGGTGGGGGGTCTTGGGTTGTGTTTTACTTCTGTGTCTTATTTTCTTTGTACATATATATATATTTCCCCCTTTTAGTTTGTTCTCCATGTTGATTTTATATTTTGTTTTTGGGATGTTATGTTAAGACAAGTATTACTGCTTTTCTAGGAAAAGTCTGTTCTTACAGTGTCTTCTAGGTATATGTGGTTCTTGGCTCTTGTGTCCTTTATTTCTCTAGAACCTTCCTCAGTAACTTAGATATGGTTGGCTCTATCTGGTACCAGTGACTTGGAAAAGAGAAGGAAAATGAAAAAGAAAAAAAAAGAAGACAGAGTCCACGGTGTCATGAATCCTAGGTCTTTCCCACCTTACTGAATTTTGACCATGCCAGTGCATGGCAGGACCTGGCCCCTTGACGAGGTTTCCAGTGGGTGCAGCGATGCTACTGGCAGGTGGAGCGAGGCCCATGTCAGTGTGGGGTGAGGCCCGCACCCATCTGGGGCTCAGGCACTCACCAATCTGAGGTGTGGGGCAGGTCCTGGACCCATGATGAGGTCAATGGCAATTGGTCCGAGGCCCACACCCATCTGGGGCACAGGCACTCACTGATCTGAAGTGCAGGGAAGGCCCTGGACCTGCAATGAGGTTGCTGGCCTGATTTTTCTCATTTAAAACAATCAAGTAAACAAAATAAAATAAAATAAAATCACAATTATCTTTAGTCACTGGAAAGGGCTGAAATACACTGCATGCAATGGGGCAAGGGCCCAGAACACAATATTCCTGCCCCAATCTTCTCTCATACCTACTTTTGCAGAAGCTGGCAATGAGGCATAGATTATATTCAGCATAGAGGACAATAAAGCTTTGGTAACAACACTCTTTTGCTGTCAGACAAGCTTACTCGTTTAGATGACTAATACATATGCTTACTCCCAAAGCTATAATTAGACCCAATATGAATAGGTAAGTTATCAGAAGGAAGAGATTAAAAGTAGAGTTAAATTAAAGGTTTATAGTTACAAAATTATTTCCAGAAGATGAATAAAGTTAAAAACACAGAGAATACACAGGAAACAATTAGCACAAACGCATTTGCCAAATATGAAGATATAATTTCCCCGAGTCATTCTGAGAAACCTTAGGATGATCTTCCAAGAATGGTAATCATAGTTACTTATATCAAGTACAATAGTGATAGTGAACTTTTCAGGGTTTTCAATGATACAAACAGCCTGCTGTGGGTTCGCAACCACTGACATAAGGGAAAATGGAGTCATCAAATGCTGCTGTGAGGGAAGGAACTCAGAGGTAGAAGACAGGAGATTCCTCCCCAAGGAGTACAACATCTATAGATAATTTAAACTTAATTTGTGCCCACTTCAAATTTTATCTGGCTCTCAGTCAGAACTCCAGGTTTTGTTGGTTCTTTGAACTTAACTGTCTATGCAATTATAATTGTCTATACAGTGGAGTAAAACAACAATGCTAACAATACTGAGTTCTTACTCACCAATAAGGTGAAGCTTTTTAAGAAACAGCCAGTAGGAACTAAATATTTTGAAAACAGACTGTTTTAAAACCCATATAAAACTAATATTACCTACCTAATATATAGACCGAGTCTTAGCAATCTGTCATCTTCTTCTATCTTAGATATGGCATGTCTGCACCTGCACAGTCCTCTGCCTCACTCCTATATTCTTAAAGTGATCAATTCCCTTCATTTTAAAAAATATTTTATTTTAAAGAAAAAAATAAACACAGTTAACATTCATGGTTAAGTTTCATAATAAAAATGCAACAAGATAAATCTATTAAGAATGCAAATATCAGCAAATTATAAATTTGTTGAATGCCCAAGGTTCCTGCTAGGAGAAATTCTGCTGGAGAACCAACATTACAAATTATGTTCAGCTTGCCATGATGCTGTTTACAGCGAATGTGCCTGATGTGGAGCTGAAGTATTCACAATGAAAAGCATAAAAAGATCTAGGCATGCATGTCTTTATTTAAGAGCATAAGATGCTTTAACTATATTGAATACTTTAAATATGCCATTCATAGCTGTGATTCTAAGACTAAGAATTTCTGGATATGGCTATTACCTTTTCCCAAATGTTAATTTGGGAACAGGTAAATAGGAAGCATGTCTGTGAGGTGCTGGGACTCTAGATCCACAGGAGTAGAGTATCTCCAATGGGCTACCAGTTTCTACATTATCTTGCCGT
Source organism: Hystrix cristata (assembly GCA_004026905.1). Classification (NCBI taxonomy): domain Eukaryota; kingdom Metazoa; phylum Chordata; class Mammalia; order Rodentia; family Hystricidae; genus Hystrix; species Hystrix cristata. The sequence continues at coordinate 46,029 of PVJO010012030.1, read as the reverse complement.
GCCTCAAAAACCTTCCTAAGTAAAATGAGATGATAATGCAACCTGAGTCAAAAGGTTCCTGGGAAGTTCCTCGGAAGTGCCTGGGAAGTGCTTAGAACATGCTCAAACATTGTAAATGGTCAAGAAACACTAGTCATTTGTATTATCAGTCTAAATGTCTATGGTAAAGGATTATAATTTTTATATAATTAGAAGAAATCAAAGGAGAATGGATCTTTTAAAATTAATACTGATGAAAAAGGCTATCTAAAGTTTTAACTGCAGTGGATAACTACAACATATCTAAAGAAATTCAAGCATACTGTATAGAAAATGGGTGTTGCTGTATATGTGTGACTGGCCAGGTAGGTATAGTCATCCCCTACTATTGAGAGGGCATTGGTTCCAAGAACCCTTTGTATATCAGAATGTGTGAATTTTCAAGTCCTTTATATAAAATGGCTTAATATTTGCACATAAATTACATGTATCGTTCTGTATATTTTAAATCATCTCTACATTATGCATAATACCTAATACAATGTAAATGGTAGGTAAATATATTACTAAGGGAATAACAACAAAAAGTCTTTGCATATCTAGTATAGATACAATTTTCCCCCTGAATAATTTGAAGCTGCTCTTGGTTGAGTTCATGTATAAGGAAACCAAGGAATGCAAACCTGACTGTATCCAGTCTAAAGAACAGGTGTTCAATTCATGCAGTTCCAACATAAAACTTAGTGAAGATGTTCCTTAAGGCAAGGGACCAATCTGAAATTGATGGGGATGGGATAGTGAGAAGACAGTATGAGAAAACATTTCAGTAGCACTGGTAGTCCCAGCATATGTCAGACTGTGATTTAATTCATCTATTCTAGTTTTGGGGAGGCACAGTGTTCACACCTAAATAATACGCTCTATTAACGTCCAAAGTCCCTCTGGAAGTCAGCTGAAAGAAATACTGAGCTCTGACTTACAATAATGAGTGTGTTTCTCTAGTATCAAACTTGAAGAAAAGAATAGTTCCCAGCTTTTAAAAAAAAGTAAGAACCCATGGTCCAGATCAGTGAAAGGTAAGGAGAGTAGGAAAGACAGCTGAAAAGGGGAAATGCCATTAAAACCACCTGATTAAAATGATGAAAAAACATTTAGGGGGTGAGGAAGTCAAGGGAGAAAATATTTCTAAGGCTGTACATTGACTTGTTGCAAAATCCAATGGTGCCTTTTGTGTTCAATTTATTAAAACTCAGTAGCTGCCATATGTTGATTCCTGAAAAACTCTTTCCCAGTTATCTCTCCAAGAGCCTCTCTCTAATTCAGAGTACTACTCCAATTTCTCTGTCCTCTACAATGACACCTTTCCATTTCTGCCTCTCTTAGGAGTTCTATGGCCAGCTACCTGGTCTTTTTGCTTTGATTCTGAGCATCTTGTGATCCACCACTGACAATCACCTACCAAACAATAGCGTTTCTAATCTGGTCAGAAATCTGAGACTTATCTTTGACTGTGTCTCCTCCTTCTTTCCTTGAAGTTCCCCAAATCTTCTTGAACCTTATTTCATGGTATCTCTGTAACATGTTTACTGACTATAGCAGCTTTCACCTAGATTGTGGAATATCCTCTATAATTTCCCTGACCCCAGTCTTGCTTTCCTCCAATATCTCCTCCATGCTGTAGATAAATTTTCAGAAACTTGTTTAAATGGGGTCTTTTTCTTTGCTTTCTCTGGCTTCTGAACACCCTCAAGATCAAGTCCAAATTCCTTTGTAGCATAAAAAGTTTTCTATGAAGATTTGGCTCCTGCTTACATCTCCGGCCTTGTACTTTGCCACTCTCCTTTCCTGTCCTTTACCCTCCAGACGTAGTGGAACTGCCTACAGAACTACCAAGGGAGCCAGGCTCTTTCTTGTTTTCTAGCTTTTGGTAAGATACTCTGTAAGTCTGATCATTCTATTTGACCTTTAAGTTGCAACTAGGATGTGTCCTTCTCCATCCCTGAAATCTGTGCTGCCTTCTCCTTTTGAAGTGACAACAGTCTACGCAAATATAAACTTTGTAAAAGCACAGATAAGCATGAAACCTTTAACAGCAGGAAAAGTATTAGGGAACAGCACTGTATGGATCACAGGAAAAAGGAGAGAGTGAAAAGGCATCCTCTGCGCCCAGTGGCATACTGAAAAACAAGCCAGAAGTGTAGTCTTCAAGGGGATGAATGAATGGTATTTTATAAATTCCTGAGGTTCCCCAAATTTCTACTCAGTAATCAAAACAAAACAAAACAAAACAAAACAAAAGCATAATACTGCCAAAGTCCACCAAAACATTTCATGAAATTAGGATATAACAGTGCCAATGGAAAAGATCCGTTTTGTACACTAAGCTCCAAACAAAGCTAAGACTATTAATCTTTTTTCCTTCATAAGACTTCTTTCTAGTTCTTAAGCATCTGATGCTAATTCTCTTGAAGAATTCCAAGAAAAACAGTTACTATACTGTTTGTCACTGAGTGTTCAATAAATGGGAAGGCTATTTACTCTCAATTATACTTTCCAGATGTGAGATGTAAAGATGAAAAAAATGATTATGATGGCCTATAGTCACCTTTCAGTAAAACTTACTTTAATGTGACTGCTGTTATTTACTTCAGTTTATGTCCTTTAATACTAAAACCTACCTAGAAGGAGGAACAAGAGGAAAAGAAGATTTTACACACTAAAAACTGGCTATTTAATAATAACCAAAATACTTCCTTTTTTTCATGGAAGAATATTTAGTGGGTAAAATGGCCTTCTAAGAGTCACTGAGAATGAAAGATTCCTAGCAAGTCTTCCATTCCTGCTTCTTTCTACATTACATGTACAGTGGTACCTCAGTTCATGAACAGTTTTGTTTGCAAACAATTTGGTTTGCAAAAAGAAGCATATGGCAATATTTTTTTTTTTGTTTACAAATGCTGCATTGAGTGACAAACACAACCACAATCATCTTTCCCACACAACACAAACGTGGCCATTTTCCCAAAATTGTAGAACAAATTAAGTTTGTGAACCAAGGTCCCACTGTATGTATATGTATTTAATATTCTCAGTGCACTATATATTACAGTGAATAAACCATGCAACAGACTTGGAATTCTGAGATATAATGCATGAAGTTGTAAGTAGGGGAAGCAGAGAAACTGCAAAGCAGAAAGAAAGACTACAGAGAAAAACTGCACTTTCTTTTCCTTTTAAAATATGTTTTTATAAGTTACATTCACCTATAAGCACAAAGAGAAGTCAGTCAAAAAGAACCAAAATACCAGTTTACATGGGTTGTTAGAAATAAAATTACATACTTAAGGCTTTGGAAATCATTTACTTCAACTTTTTCATAACACAGAAGCAAACATCAGAAATGAACTGAAAGTTCATTGAGTTCATTGACAATCAGGCAAAAATCAGAATTACTTAAAATACAGAATTAAAGAATTTTTCATTTTGTTAGCTGAAAGGATCCTTTCAGAAATGACTTAACAGAATGATTTTCAACTTTTCCCCTGCCCCTCTTCTGATATACCCTTCTTTTTTCCTTGTAGTAAAAATGACTTACTTCAGGAGTGATTCTCAGCATGTATGTGGGCAAGCAAGAAAGGAAAGAATAAAAAATCAAACTACTCTCCACCACTTCTGTCCAAAACCTTCACTTCAAAATTGATAAAATGAAGATCAGAAAAGTGAAGTGCTTTACCCAAGGCCACACAGACAGAAGAAAACCTGAGCCCTCTAATCTTACTTACTTTTGGGTTTTTTTTTTTTTTTTTTTTTTGAGACAAAGTTTGGCTATGCAGCAGGCTGGCCTTGAACTCACTATGTAGCCCAGGCTGGCCTTGAACTTGTGATCATCCTGCTGGCCTTGAACTTCTGGCGATCCTCCTGCTTCAGCCTTCTCAGGGCACAGGCGTGCACTATCATCTCTAGCTCTAATTTTAAAGTTGAAACTCACGTCTACCCCTTCAGACACAAGGTCAGTAAAAACAAAAAAACAAATCAAACCAAAGCAAAACTGCATGGTTGTCATTATGGTAAAATACCTATTTAAGATAGGAGACTAGAGATCAGGACCAACATCTGGACATCTTCTTTAATGATTTCATCCTGGACATACCTCACAGTTTTGCTAAATGGCCACTGTGAAAACACACACACACACACACACACACACACACACACACACACACACACTCTCTCTCTCTCTCTCTCTCTCTCTTTAAATCCCTGACACTGCCACCTAGCTCCAAGACCCAGCACTACTGCTCTCTTCTACTAAGGCCAACATCAGCGCTCAGGAGGAAGATGAATCAATTATAAGATGACTGACAAAAGTGACCAGCACCCAAAGACACTTAGTAAAAATTTGTTGAGGAATAGTAAACATGTGTCTCGGTAAAACACTAGCTTATTAGTAAAGTACAGTGGTAAAGCAAGTACAGTGGTAAAGCAAGCTGCAAATCTAGAGAGCTGGAGTATGAGTCTTGTTTCTGTCACTTACTCTAACTCAAAGCAAGTTATTTAATCTCTTAATCTCACTGCCCTCATCTTTAACAGAGTGGCTATCTCACAGAGTTGATGTGAAAACTTAATAAGTTAAAACTTAATAAGTTAAAATATGAAAAGTGCTTAAAACAGTACCTGCCTCACCAGTAAGGAGTATGTAAGTTTTTTTTTTTTTTTGGTGCTGGAGATCGAACTCAGGGCCTTGTGCTTGTGAGGCAAGCACTCTAACCTCTAAGCTAAATCCCCAGCTCCAGGAGTATGTAAGTTTATGCTATTATACCAATCAGGCTAAGTAAGAAAGGAGAAAGATTGAGTCAGGGACAGGAAGTTCATCTCTCCTAGAACCCTGGACTCAAGGCTTGGAAACACGAAGAGTTTCCCTTTAAAGGGTTCTGCATACTGTATCTGCTGCATGACATCATGCATACTAATGTATCTTGGTCTCCAGCATTTCTTCCTATTAAATGGTGGGCTCATGAGACAAACTGACAAATGATTGGTAAGTTTCACTTTTCTTGGTTTGTAATTAGTAGAATAGCTTCACGTTCTATCTTCCACCCTATAACAATATTGAGACAGCACTAGGCCCAAGCTCCTATATTCTCTGATAATAATGGCTATAAAATTCATCTGCTTGAGAAGGCACAGTGGCATGTGCCTGTAATCCCAGCACTTTGGGAGGCTGAACCAGGAGGATCACAAGCTGAAGTCCTGCCTGGTCTACTTAGCTAGACCCTGTCTCAAAATTAAAAAAAAAAAAAAAAGGGCTGAAAATGTAGCAGTCATAGAGCACCCTTGGGTTTGGTTGCTAGGACCATACACATCCAAGTCATCCTCTTACCTCTATGAGACACACACAACAGCAAATTTAAAAACAGAAAACTTCCCCTCTTCCCCCAATTTAGGAGAGAAAGCATAAATGTTAGCTCCATAGGATAAGACGTGCTGGGTGGCTACAATAGACCCTATAAATAATAACTCAGCATACTAAAAAATATTGGTTGGCTGCCGCCCAGTGATAGATTTAGTTGACCTAATTCAAAACTTCCTGAGTATTCCAAGAAATGAAGATCCCCATAAAACCAAAATACTGGCTACAAGGTACTGAGATTTATTTTTAATAGCTACCCACCGTTTCCTCTGTGTACATTATATGTAGGGCACTGTTGTGTGATCTGGGCAAGACAAGAAAAGCGCTGATTCCCAAGGGGCTTCCCATTGGGCAACACGAAAGAAGGCAGGGTGTATTTGTTCCGGGGGATCCATAATCAAGATGTTATGGGAGTCTTGCATAAAGAATGATTTCATGTCCTGGTGGATAGGCTTCTTTGCCATCTTAGACCACAGCAATATCATGTCTCATTTCAGCAGCGATTGGAGGAGAGGAAATATTAGGCTCTCTCAGAATGCACAGATTGTGGAAATGAGGCCCACAGGTGTTTCTGACATTAACTACACAGAGAAAGGCTTCTTAAAAGGGGAGGCAATTATCGTGGGCTGGAAAAGTAAGGTAAATTTCAACAGGTACAGGAAGATGAAGCATAACAGGTCAAACAACAGGTCAAGGGCATTTCATGGGAAAAAAGCAGGGAGGAGGAATGTAGGTTGCTTGTTGGGAGAACAGTAAATATATGTACTAGGATGCCCATGGTTAGATGAGACATTATACATTGTAAGAAAGTGGAAATGTAGTCTGGCGACCTAGGGTTTTCAAATTTGTTGCTCCTAGCAGCTGAGTGGAGCAGCTCCACTGAAATCCTTTGGGGTCATTAAACTCTTTGCTCTCACCTCACCTGAAGTACAAGAGAAATTCCACTGTATATATGTGCCTGTGTGTGAGAGATTTCTTCAAATGCTCTTTGAAAAAGAGTCCACTGATTTAAAAGAGGTAGCTTGTACCACCCAATGGGACAGTCATGTATGTACCACAGGTAGTTCATGTTGCCTGGCAGTAAGACATAAGAATTATGGTCTTGCTGTGAATGTGTTAGAGTGTCAGGCACTGATGGAAGGTTCCAAGTAGGAAATACATAATGAAACCCATATGCTACAAGATCAACTATTTACTGAGCAGCTTTTATGTGCCTGATAATGTGCTATGAACTTTTCATACCCGTAAAAGCCTCAGTTCTTCCCTCATTTGTACGAAAGATAACTTTACCTTGTAGGGGTATATAACGGCTTGTATGTAGACATCTCCCCAAAGCCTCATTGTGGGGATTTTTGAAGGTAGCTGGATCTAGAGTATGTGATGCTGGGATTAAAAGTGACTCACCCTGGGTGTGGGTGGTACCACCCAAAGGGTGAGTGTAGCCTGGATGAAATATAAAAGCAGGTTTAGTTACTGCTGCTCACTGCTGCTGCTGCTGCCTGCCTGACTTTGTCACAGACTATTTCTTCTCTGCGATGACCCTCTGCTATGCCACCTTGCCTCAGAGCCAGCTGACTATGCACTGAAACCTCCACAAACTGTGAGCCAAAATAAACCTTTCCTTCTTTAACTTTAGGTATTAAGTATTTTGTCTCAGCAATGAGAAGAGTAAGCAAGACAAGGTCTCCTAAGAATTAGACACTTTACACACCTATAGTGTCAAGTGTAGTGCCCGGCAAAGACTAGGTCCTCTAAAAATAGTAACTATAACTACTAACATATATTCCTTGACATTATTGCTACTCTGCAAACTTAAATGGCATCTGAAGCTAAAGCTCAGGGAAGCTCAATGATTTGGCAACAGTTACACAATGGTGGAACTGAGTTTTAAAACCAGATAAGCATTCAAAAGCTAATCTTTTCACACATCTTTGCTGACAGCAAGGTTTAGGGTAAACTGGAAGCAGAAAAATGGAGAACCATGACAGAGTAACAACTAAATAGCGTCATAAGCTAAATGTAGCTTCCTACATTTCTTTTAAGAGACTAGAACTGGCTAAAATTACCAAAAAATGCCAATAAACAGCAAATTGGAGATATTACAATCTGAAGAAAGTATATGTACTAATATCAGCTACACTGAGCAATTTAGCTAACTATGTAACATTCCATTACTTATTTAGCAACTTATTTAACAATAGTTAATCTCTGGACGGGTTTATGGAGTTGACAAAGCACTTTCATATGCATCATCTTTAAGTTTCATTACAACTAATGTGAGATAGGATTATTATTCTTAAATGAAATTGCTCTGCTTACTTTTTTCCTCCTTAAATTCCTATATAATCTCATAAACTTAGATTTCCTAATACCTTTCAGTGGCTTTTGTGAAATTAGGCTCACAAGAGTGGAGTTATGACAGCACTTTCATATTTTCTTGTAGTCCAGCTTAGATGTCTAATAATGTTCCATTATGCCCTAGATTTTATGCGAGATTTTGCAGTCCGCCCTTGTAAAACATTTAGAGAGGTGACTTCTAGCACTCAACTTTGTGATTTAATATTATAAAAAGTTCATTACTTATGGAATCTACATCAATTTTCTACAGCTGCTTGTACTGCCTTTTCAGTGTACAGCCTTTGCTTTCTCTCTTTGTAAGCAAAACACACAGAGGTTTTACAGATTTGTTAAGAACTAACAATTTGTAGTATCCCTTAATAATCACTGTCAACATGGGTTATCTTTGAGGGATTTAGTGGTTTTTGCTTTTGGCAATGCTGTAACGGTGAAAGTAACTTACACTGCCCATCCCCATCTTATAGTGTGTGCTAACACACTGGGGTTTTGGCTGCCAAACAGATTTAATTTATCCACTTCTCGCTTTGCATTAACCTTTGAATAACAAAGCACAGCTGAGGCTGCTGTAAGAAACAAACCGAGGAATGAATAATTAAAAACACCTTCTCAGTCTTGGCAAGACCAATCTCTAACCATTGGGGGGGGTCTTTAATTCTGTCTGAACTAAGCATTAAAAAGGCTAATTGTATTTTTTACAAACTGAAACAAATGCTAAGGATATAGTGTGACTATAATATATGTGACATTTGAAAAGCAAAGCTCTGAAAGCATCAGGCAATTAATTCAAATGAAAACGTAAGGATAGTCTGATTCCCAAAAAAAATTCTTCAAAAAATGGGCACTCTTTTTGTCTACGTAGAAAAAAAAAAAGTACTCTTTATAAAAGGCTATCATTCTTTTGATGCAGGTGAACTGTCTTAGAATAGCATTTGAAAGGACAAATGTTAAAGCTGAAACAAAGGTAGAGAACAGAATATATCACAGGAAAGCTCTATCTCTTTTGATTCTGTCAAGTGCCTATGCCAGCTGGGCTTCTTTGCGTTGATGGATTTAATTTTCCTTAGGGAAGATCAAAATCCCAAAGCAAATCTCTCATTTATGTGTTAAGATTACAAAATGTTCATTGATATTTTGCATACTTATTGTTGTCAGTATCCAGTATTTCCAAATTCAAGAATACTCCAACTTAAGAGTTGGAAACTGTCAATTATCTGTTTCTAGACCTCCAGAAAATAATGTACATTTCCCTAAATAGAAGAGGGTGGTTTTCCGCATTATTGACTTTAAGTTATGTATGTTTAATTTTCCTTACACTAGAAGTTTTTTTCTTATGCTCATTTCATTTTGGTAAATTTTTTAAAAATTTTATTTTAGTGGTACACTTTAGATATACATGATAACATTCAGCATAGGGAATTTGTACTTGTACGTGATATATCTCGCTGCTTCTTTTTTTTCCCATTCCCCTCCCCTCCCTTCAATTCCTCTTCCCCTCCTTATTTACAAAAGCTTTGTTTTATTTTGGTAAATTTAAGGTCTTCTCTATTTCTGTTCAAAACATCAGGAACTACTTTCTTTCTAACAATAACCTTTCAGGTACAGTCTTGGAAAGTTAGGGAAGTAGAAAACTTTTTCCTATACTAAGCAATTTTATGATTTTTAAATAATTTATTTTCTGTTTTTATGTTTCTTTTCATCCTCTGGATCTTCTTTAGCTTTTCGTATAGGTAATTTAAAGATGATTCTCTAGACATAATAAAGGATGACCAGATCAGAAGAGAACTGGATTTGCTGTTAAGTACACTGTTGCCTATTTTTTACGCACTGGTCATCCCTGGAGGACAGGCACTGTGTCTAATGCGTGTTTGTAGCCTAGGCATTTAAAAGATATCCGGAATACAACAGATATGCACAAAACATAGTTTGACCGTATGTGTGAATACATTTGCTTTGACACTTGTAAAACTGACCAAAACGTGCTGAGTAGGGACTGAATATATGATTAACTGGGGTTTTTTTTTTGGGGGGGGGGATTGTTTTAAAAAATAAACATTTTAAAAATCAGATTTATAGAAACATTGGAAAGATAGTAGAGTTCTCATGTAATCCACATCCAATTTCCACTATTATTAACTTGTTATATTAATATATTTGTCACAATTAGTGGTTAACTCGAGTCTGTGCTTTATTGAGATTCCCGCAGTTTTCACCAAACGTCCTCCTTCTGCTTCAGGCTTACATCCAGGATATTACAGTACATTTAGTAGCGGTTTCAGTCTGTATCATGTTACTAATGTCACAATACTACAGACTGGGTAAGTTATAAAAAAAGGTTTATTTTGGCTTATGGTTTTGGTCCAAGGGCAAGGGACCATGCATCTGTTGAAAGCCTTCTTTTTTTGGAAGAGACAAAAGGTGGCACAGCAGGACATCACATGGCAAGAGACGGGGAACACTCCAGAGACATAGCCTTACTGTCATTTGTAACAGATCCATTCTCAAAATAATCTGTTAATCTGCACATCACATTAATGAGTTAATCCATTCATGAAGGATGGACCCTAATCACATTCCAAAGGTCCTACCTAGTTCTATGTCTTAATTTCTCATTAAATTTTAACATAAGTTTTAGAGGGGACAAACCATAGCAGTGGTCATGTTTTCTCAGCCTTCTTTCTTTCTACAAAATAATAAAATAAAAACTTGAGAAAATGGGTGAAGGGTATACAGAAATGCTCTGTACTATCTTTGTAACTTTCCTATAAATCTAAAGATACTACAAAATAAAAAGTTAATTTAAGAAATTGGCACTGAGAATAATATTGTCTTTCCTAAGTTGCCTTTAATGAAAAGCTTTGATGTTTTATTGTTTTATGAAAAACAGTATGTTTAAAATTTAAATGAAAGTATACGATTAGTCATGCAATTCTCTACGTGGAGATTTCCCCAGAATACTGTCAAATGTTTTACATTAGCTATATCCCAGTTCAATTAGTAACATTAGAAATATAATAGTATTTACCAGTAGTGTCAGTAACATCAAAATTTAAATCTGTTTTGTGGGAGGACTGAGAAATGTGAAGACAGTGACGATGGGGGCTTGTTGACTGGCTCTGTTGTGATACGCATTCAGGCTGAACTGTCTAAATTGTTTGCTTCTTCCTCTGGTCCTCAGATTCTCAAACCCTCCATGATATGTTAATTTTTAGATTTTTTTTGATAACTTGAATGAAAATGGATGTAGAATAAGGATCAGCTAGGATGTCAATGACAACTTTCCAGTGACATAGGTCATACAGTGAATATGGAGGATTATGTCATTTAAGATTTTGTTTGAAGAAAATGTGTCAATTAACTCCTCGACAGAAATAATATAAAAACCTTAGAAATAGCTAAGATTTGGTCAGTGGTCACTTTATTAATTCTAGAGAGCAGGCCACATTCCTGTCTAGATGTTCATTCCTATAACTTTCTCTAAGAAGTATCACGATGAATTACTTACCCTCACAGTTTTGATGTAATAACCTTCCTGATAGTTGTTAAAAAAACACTTTTTAATACTGTTTTCTCAAAGTATCTTCTAATCCCTGACAAATGTCTTCCCGTGAATTCAGTGTAGAATGGAACCCAGTACGAAATACAAGGTTTGAGGAGAAACTTGAGAAAAAAGACGACAATGATGAGGAACAGTTACTCTAGCAATTCTATGTACTTCATCATTTATTTCTTTATTGAGTCTTAGACATATACAGTCCGTAAAATGAAGAAGTGAAAGAGAAGTAAAAGGAAGGGAAGAAGAGATACAGGAAACAAAGTAAAAGAAAAAGATAACTGAGTGAGGCCACTAAAATGTGGCAGGATTGATTTAAAATTTACTACTCTCTCTCTCTCTCTATATATATATATAGATTTTTTTTTTTTTGGTGCTGGGGATCGAACTCAGAGCCTTGTGCTTACAAGGCAAGCACTCTAATCACTGAGCTAAATCCCCAGCCCCATTACTATATTTTTAAGAGCTGGAAGAACTGAATTTTCTTACCCTATTTCAGTTTCAGCCAAGATGAATACAAAATCTAATTTTGTTTAGAAAAAAATATTATCACATAGCACGTATCAGCGAACTTGTTAGCACTTTCAATGATATGAAGAGCCCACTGCAGCACATGTGCCATAGGTTTGCCACCACTGGTATATGTAAAAGGAGTGCAGCTATTTAACAACCATCATGAAGCTGAGTAGGACTGCATGGTAAAAAATGACTGAAAATTACTCAATTATAGGATCCTTATTTTATTTGATGGATCTCAAAGGAGAGAATATCAGCTTCACATGTTTTTGAAAAGTAATACATATTAGTAAGCTGCTAGCTAAAATAATAAATAGGAGACTAAAGTACCCTACTTTATGGGCATGCACAACTTCCTTGAATTGCCTCCCATTGAAGAGCCCTGTCCCCTTTGTCTCAAGCCAGTCAGTCACCCAGTCTCACTTCTGACTGACTACCTGCCAGAGAAGCATCTGTTCCATGTGAGTAACGATACTGGACTGTGTTGAACTGCACTACCTGTGAAAACACATGATGTCTACAATTTTCCTTACATTAGATGAATATTCTTCAGTTCCAATGGAATTTTCATTAGGAGTTGTATCTTTAGAAATTTAAAAGAATAAAAGTACGTTGCAAAAGTTTGGTCCTTTAAATTTTTTTTTTCTGAAAAAAACTGCTGGATCAGAAAATAAGATCTACACAAACTGTCGTTTATAGTCTTAACTGAAGAAACATGAGTTCCTAAAATATTTGTATCAAATCAGATTTGATTTATATTTAAATGCAAATCTATCATAATTTTTATTTTAAAAAGATATTTTACTCTTTAATAACATGAAGAAATCCTCAAAAAATGTTAAGTAAAAAAATATGCAATGAAATTATTCATTTATATATTGAACAAGTTATTCTAAGCTTCTATATGTCAGGCATTATCTGTGGACTGCAGACTTAGCAGTAAATAAATCTAAAGTTTGTAATTTATATGCTAGACAAGGGAAGATAACAGTTCACACACCCACACCCACACCCACCCACCCACCAAGAAGCAGAGATCTTTAAATACAAAAATAGATTATAAGTTATTTAGTGAATAAAAAGGAATCCTTGGATATTACCACAGAACACGTACCACAGAACAAGTGATTTCTCTAATTTTAAATTTAGAATCTTATTCAAATGGTAGATGACAGGTCAATTCAGTTTTAACTCCTTTAAAAGGATTGGCTTGTCACAGGTAATTACAATATACTTATCTATTTTATCAGTATATAGATACAGTAATATATCTGAAATAATAAATGACAGTGAATAATGACAGTTATGAAGGTAGTGATTCCAAATTATTTTTAAAAACAGACATCTAAAACACTTAGGTAGAACATTTAAGTACTCCTTGCTGAAATTTACCTATATCAACAAGTTGCATTTCTCCCACTCCAAAAACGAACCATACAAAACCTCCTAAAATTGTATTAGTGTATAATAAATTGCTTTCTCTGTGAAGTGATGCTATTTACTTGCATTTTCACAGCTGCCTAAGGATTTGCAAAATATCAAGGGAAAGTCTTTCCTAACTCATGAAAGTGTTCTATTTTAGGCTAACAATCTAATCACTACAAACACAATTACACTGTTTATGAGCAGAACATGCTAAGCTCTGTAATTTTTTTGAGGGGGTGCTGGGGATTGAACTTGGGGCCTTGCACTTGGTAGGCAAGTGCTCTCCCACTGGGCTAAATCTCCAACTCCAAAGCTCTGTAATTCTTTTTTTTTTTAATAATTTATTTTATTTTAGTGGTACATTTTAGATTTACATAGTGATAGCATTCATCATCATAGGGGATTTGTACCTGTCCATGATATATCTTGTTGCTTCTTTTTTTCCCATTCCCCTCCCCTCCCTCACCCCTCCTCCCTCCTTATTTACAAAAGCTTTGTTTCCATTTTTCCTCCATTTCTTATTTCTCTTGTCCCTCTGTTCCTTTCTCTGTGTAATTCTTAATAATTTTGTTAATGATTCTATCTTTTTAGTTCTGCAGAATGTTAAAGACAGAATACCGAATATTTTTTATTAAAAAAAATGCAACTGAGTGCACCATCATGACCAGCTAATTCATGTTTTAAACTCTCCTGTTTAAGGAGGATCAATTTTACAGACATTATGAATATGCACACATTCAATCTTAATGCTCTTTTTGCAAACACATTGGCCTTGTGTGTTCACCACGGTAATGAAGCATTAGAGAAGGGTCTAGTTTTCAGTACTTAATGATATTAACCACATTAGTGTATTTCCCTTAGAATAATCAGATAGCAACATGGTCTTCCTTTTATTACAACAATCTCAGTATTAGAAAAAAGATTAAAGATGTGTTAATATATCTAAATATAACTTACATGGATTTCCCAGAGTTGCATATCTTACTGAGAAATACAGCATAAAACAATTGGAACCTATTTCCCTTTCATAGTTAATCATGATTAAAAAACAAACTCTGCAAAAATAAGCCCTGGCAATCTCTTGATCCTCCATAAACCAAGTGATCTATGTTTTATTAGGTAGAATCTCAAAAATGCATTTTATTCAGTTTAACTATGCTACACATTAATAATAGCAGTTACAAATACAGACCAAGAGAAATATACTAAAGGAAGAATGACTGAAAAGAAAATGGAATACTCTTTCGGAGAGTGTTGCTAAAGGACTTCACTTAGAAATGGTTTCATAGACAAAAGCTCTGAGATAGGCTTATTTTAAAGTAAAGGTCAAAGTCTACTTTGATATACTAAAGAAATGGCATTACTAGTCATTCTAACAAAAAGATAAATGACAGCGATTGGCAAAATGTGGACTTTGGGACCACAAGAGGATTCATACACGCACATCTGTATGCCTACATGTGTACATGCACTTCTGTTTTTCTTTACCTCCTCAAAATGGCTAGAACAGTTTTATTTTTAAATACTTTAATTCCATCAAATATTTTGTTTAAAGGATTACATGGTTAAAACTGAGTATCACTCTTCAGGGGGGCAAATTAGTACTTAAAACCTAAGTGGTGTGAAATGTCTTCCTTTATATTTCTGTTTTTACTGGGTCTACATTTTTCTCATTTATTATGTGCTGTCAAACTGTGGAATATATCAACTGTGGAATCAAATGTAGTTCTCAAGTCCAACTATTTATTTGGAACAACAAATGTAAAATTTAAACTAAATTACACAGAACTTACAGTAACAGTTGTGGTAGACCAAATATTCTGGCATACAATGTAGAGTACCACATGCCCATGGAATTGACTTTGTCAGTCTCCTGGATCAAAGAGGGTAGGGTCTGTATCTTTTTATGAGCACAGAACTTTTAATTTCCCCAGATGCCGAGTTCCCCAGGGAGTAAGAAGGAAAAGAGCATACTGGGAATTCTGGCAAGCAGGAAGGGAAGGACAGGGCACAGCAAGAACAAATCTTTTGGAGATCTACATAGCCTCATTTTAACATTTATTGGTTGATTCTAATGTATTAGTTGGGCCTCCATATTTAGTCACTGGTAAACATGGCCTTCCTCTTATTACTATGAAATATTGTTAAGTATTGCAACCTGCCAGATAGGACCACATTCAAGATTTATGTGTATAGATCTTTGTTGTGAAAATGAAGGAAAAGGAAACCGAATTTGAATTTATTTTAGACATCAGAGAACTTTAAATACAAAAATCCTTATTAGCAACTGACTTTTTTTTCTTCAACAAGCAGAATCCTTCACTGAAAAATGAAGTGAATCAATGTTACATTCTCTTGGAACTTGTTTAATCACATATAATGCTAAGGAGAAATCAAACTTGATATATACACATTATAAAATACAGCTCTTCTTTGTGAGTGAATTGCCTGTCAACTTGACAGTTTCAACTCTGTTTTAAGTTATTACTGAGGTACTCGATCACTACAAGAGACAATATATGGATGTTCTTACTGGGCAGAATGGAACATCAAAACCCTGGAGGGAATATGTCACAGAGATCCACTGGCATTACAATAAAGGTAAAGTCATAATGTTAATAATAAAATATATTTTCCTAGCACCTTATTTAACCTAGATGTATTCATTTTCCTCTATTTGCAACAACTGCTTCCTTTAGTTTAAGTCAGGAATCTCTACTGAGCTTAAAAATATAACAATATCCATTCTGTATCTATGAGGTGACTGATACGTGCTAGAGCCTGTTATGAATGGAATGTTTGTGTTCTCTCCCTTTATATGTTGAAACCTTAGTCCCTATTGTGATAGTATTAGGAGATAAGGCCCTTGGGAAGTACTTAGTTTTCATGAATGGGATTAGTGCTCTTATGAAGGGGACCCCAGAGAGCATACTCACCCTTGTTCTGCCATGTGACGATACAATGAGAAGAGGGTAATCTGCAAAAGGGAACAGACTCCTCACCATTACCTGACCATGCTGCTGACCTGAGCTCTGACTTCCAGCCTCTAGAACTGTGAGAAATAAATTTGATATATAAGCCACCCACTCTATAGTACTTTGTTACAGCAGCCTGAACTGAGAACTCAAAGGGATTTTGGTGATTGTCTAACAAGTCACTCATTTTATAACTATGGTCATGGAGATCCATAAAGGTTTAAAAACAAACATTTAGTATATGCTTACAACATGCCAGGTTCCAACACACTTGCATGTTCTAATTTAATCCTCATAGCCTATGAAATGGATTTCATCATGCTCAATTTGGAGATGACGGAAACAGAGACGCATGATTTGTTAAAGAACACACAGGCAGTTAGTTCCAGAGCCAAGATCTAAATCTTCAGAATCCACGTCTATTTTATTTTTAGTTGTTTGATTTGTTCTCCCTTTCCCTCTGGCTCCCTCTCATTTCATACCTAATGAACAATGCCTTGCCTAAGATCATGTAAGAAAAGTAGGAGAATTTGAATTCAGATACTCTGACATCGAGATTTAGTCATTTCTTCTTATCCACTGCATTTCATTACTGTGTAGTCAGGTACCTCCCCCAAGCAAGCAGACTTGTAATTCTGATTCCCTAGTGACTGCTTTGAGTAAAGTGCTACTGCAGATGCTCAGTGCAGTGGAACTATCCTCAAAGTAAACATCTGAGAAGTGTTGCACTCTTAGTCTACTTCAGAACCACTCCTCCCTTTTCTCAAGGTGTCTGATTTAACATCTTTTTTGTTTGTTTTTGGCACTATGCTTGACAACTGTGAATAATATGAGAAAACTACATTCATCCTTCTTGACTCTTGCGTACCTGAAAGAGTTGTTGATTAGCAAAGTCAGAATAGTCTAAATGGCATAAGAGTAAGGAGGCTCTGTAGGAGAAGTTTCTGGAAAGATTTTCTAGTACACTGAGGCTTTGAATGGTGGAGTTCCACGATAACAGTAATGTATCTGTTACAGATTGCTAAAAATAAAACCAACAGTTACCAATCTCTTTATCCCAACATTGCAGTAAGCCTTTTATTAATTAATCCTGATTGTAACTCCATGAAGTAAGACTTATTAGACCCATGTTTTAGTTTGTATAACTGAGGTTCAGTTAGACAATGTCTTCAAAGTCATACAGCAAATAAGTGGAAAATCAGATTTCTAAAGTAAGACAGCTGGACTGCAAAACCCACTGTATTTCTGGTAGTGGTTTCTCAATTAAAAACAGCACACTAAACAACAAGAAGTTATCTCAAAGCACACATCTTAGGCCTTTAACTTACCTGATCAATAGTTACTTTCAAATTCCAATGGAATGCACGTTTCATATTTAACAGAGTTATTTATATATTCCTTATAGTCAACTTTTATTTAATGGATATTTATTTTTCCCCAGGGAAAAACAGCTTTAAAATATTATCTCATATTTTCCCACAGTAAGATCTTACTTGAAATACCAAAAATATTTTTGCTGTTTTGCATTAATTTTGCAAACACATCACATAAACTTGAAGGAGCTAGTGAATAATAAATACACGGTCCTAAGGAAGACAAGGACACAGGAACTGGGGATTAACTGCATTTTGAAGCAGTCTGTAACAATCTCACTATGTGAGAATAACCTAGCCAATGGTTTCATTACACCTGTCCTAAGAGTAGGATCACCTTGACTGTTATACAGGACACTGCACAATTGACAACTGGCTGTGAGATAACTGTGGATATTACACATTTCACTTATATGTTTTCCACATTTCACTTATATGTATAACTGTTTTTTCCACATTTTAACTTATATGTATAACAGTTTTTTCAGGTACTAACTAAAGTATTCATTTGATTTTTTCATAAAAAATAAAAATATGTTCTTAAATCATTTTCAAAATATCAAATCTCTAGTTTAACCTAAAAAAATCATAAAATTGTGGCTTTGATTTACTAGTTACGTATTTTCCTAATACGAATTAAAATGAATATATGTAATTACAAATTTTAATAATGCTTATTTTGTACTACCAGTAGTAGTTCTGCATACCCTTGGTGGGAAAGCCCCATATTTTGGGTGTTACCTTCATAGGTGCTCTCCTAACACAAGGACAGTTAAAAAAAAATCCCTAAACAACTGTGTTACTTGTCACAAGAAGTTACCTAAATGTAAAGTACGTGTACCTATGCTCATACATACAGACTATTATTCTGAGGCTAGATCCTTAATCGAATAAATTTGATGGGGGCTGAGGCTGTAACTTAGTGGCAGGGTGCTTGTCTAGCATGTGCAGGTCTGTGAGTTCAACTCTCATTTCTAGAAGGAGGGAAGAAAGGAAAAGAGAAAGAAAGAAAAAGCAATTAAAATGGCTAAAGTAATTCTCTAAGTATAATATTTATAATTTGTTAAGGCAAAAACCCAGGTGTGCTTGAGCTGAGAAGCTGAAGGCAAGCGGGATCCAGAGACGCACAGAGTTCTGCAGACCTGGCCTGGTGAGCAGCAAAAAATGAAGATGGGAGTTAGCAGGTTCCTTTTACGAATATTTCTTGTTCTGGCTACAGAATTTCCATTTTGGCCACTGCATTATCACTGATAGTCTTTGAGAAGCCAGAACATCATTCATTTTCATCTTAAAGTCAGGTAATGTACATTTAATTAGTAAAGGCTACTGAGTCCTTTTATGGCTAAAAGTTAAGGTGCCACCAGTTCTAAAATTATTTAATTATTTCAAGACATTAGGTTTTTCAAAAATTTGTGACTTTGGGGAAGGACTCTAATATGAGATGAACTGTATCTATGGTGATTCAAATGGCCTACTGCAGCTGCTTGCAGAGCTGCTATGGATCTGGGATCACACAGTTCTGAATTCCACCTGCATCTTGCCACTTATTGGCTATGTGATCTTAGAAAATTCTTTAAGCATTATTTGAGTTCCTTCAATGGACTAGTAACTTTATCTCATAGGATGGCTAAGAGAATGTGACATGTAGAAATAAAAGTTGAATGGCAGAAACAATAAGTAAAAAAATAGTAAGAAGTCATTAAGAATTAGTTGTAACTTTTGAATGACAGAAAAGTTAAGGTGAAAATTTGAGTGTTAATGAAAGCTCAAGTTACAACATGCTTACTTTCCAAAGAATGTTAGGTAACTGATCTGTGATACAGATAGTATACTGCTGTAGTCTACAGTCTATACTGCTAATTTTATCATTTGTATTTAAGACTTCACATACATCTGAAAAGTATTGGCTTTAATACTGCTTAAATACTGCTTAAATTTTGTATTAGCTTAAATATTCTAATATTTAAGATACTGGAAAAAGGAGTAAATAATATTTAAATAATGGATTAGGCAGTTATAATTTACTACAAATGATATAAAATACTTTTTCAATATTATGTGAGGGGTAAGGTTCCAGACTCTACTCATTATTATTATAGGTGATTATTCACTTGTGCTGTCACCAGCCTAAGCTTTTCTGTTGGAGCTACTGATTTTCTGCTAATATAAACCAGAGCTTTTCGAAGTGCAAAAGAGCCACAGGATGATGTGCAAATGTGCTATTCTGAAATGAAGTCCAATGACACAGTTCATACATTCTGTACTTTTTAAACATTTTAAATAAATTGATTATTGAAAATGGCTAGCATTAATCCTTCTAATTCTTCTGAGTTGAAAGATGAGGACCATGTTATAATAAATGACAATCCTTAAGCATAAATGGAGTTTAGAACTGTATAGAAATAAGCTTAATATGGGTTCAATTTGAAGCATACCTAATGACATAGCCAATGGTTTTCATATTACACTGAGTGTAATTATGGAAAAATAATATGCAGTTTATACCACTGTTTTTAAAAAGCCAGACAAACATTTTAGAGAAATAATGGGGAGGGGGAGAGCAACTCACCAGATCAAGAATATACTCTGATGTCAACTCTGCAGACTTTCGGGATCTGGGGACCTAGGAGGTTGGACTATCTCAAGTCCCACTGGCAAGAGGGTTGGCTTAAAAATTCATGAGACGTGGGCAACGGTTAGAACTTCTACTAGCTACTAGGAGTCAATATATGGTAGAAACTGAGTGTTGGATCTCTCATGCTTTACAGTAAAGTAATACGTAACAAACATATGTGATTTGGCCATCCAGGTTACAGGATTCCGGTTCAGAACTCCAAGTTGCCTAGAATTCTGTCGATTAATATGGTTTAAGCAGAAAACATTTTGGTGTGGGGGGGCTGTTCTTCCCACTTTAGAATGATTTGGTTCAGTTTATTATATCCATTTTCTCTTAGCATCCTTAACAGAGTGTGCACTGAAGGAATTTAAGTTTATAAGGTGAAAAAGAAAAGTCATTTTTGAGTAAGGCAGACTTGTAAGAAATGGCAAGTCTTTCAGGAAATGCTACATTTACTGAGCCCATTCCGGGTGTGTATATGAGGTCCCTACCATACATGGCCTTAACCAACTACTTTGTAATATGTCTATTTTATTACAGTATCACTGATGTTAACACTTGTATAATGCCTATTAGAGGACAAGCACTTTATATGCACTTAACACCCACACTGGGATGCGGTACTATTACATGTAACCCCAAGTTTACAGACAAGAAAATTGAGATCCAGCAACTTGTCCAAGGTGACACTGCTGATAACTAGCTGTGGTAGCTTTGACAGCAGCAGTTACTTCATGCTGTAAAAGAACTCTTATCAGACAAAGAAGGATAGTCAAGAATATAAGAAATAATAAGGAGGCGCAAATGACGTGGGAGGACATCAAAATCGCTTTTTCCACACTGAAATTTGGTGTCTAATTGGTCTGGTATTTTTGTAAACCTTTAAGTGCCTGGATGTCACTTGTTCTGCCTCTAAACCTTATTAGTGTCTAACTTCCTAGCCCAGAGCCAAGCATACAGAGGTGGAGAAGGCAAAGACTGTGAAAGTTCTCTTGGGAGGGGTAGAGTAATGTGAGGATTCAGGGTTGGTCGTATATACCAAATAACAGGTGTGAAAAGCTATGTATATATTTTTTTTATCACACATTATCACATACCTATGTATACTGAGAAAAACTATCAATGGAGAACAAAGCAGAGATTCACTGGGCTTTTAAAGTAAATTTAGTAATTTCTGGAACCTGTTACCACCTGAGAATTAGCATTTTTAAGCTCTTCATAGTGTTCTACACCAAAACTAGCAGTTTGAAAATAGTATTTCATTCTCAAAATGGTAAGAGATTATGTGTACTCTGTGTGTGTGTGTGCATGTGTTTACACTGCTATATTTAACCCAGGTCCTTGACAAGAGTAAGTATCACATAAAATACAGAAAGTGTTAGACAATGAAGATACCAGGTTAAATTAATACAAGACAGTGACAGCATCAGGGGGACATTTTTGAATTATGTTGTATAACAATATAATATTTCATACCGAATGATGCTAATCTTGTATTATTAAAAATGTTACAATGAATTCTAAATAAACTTTGTAGTGGGATATTTATGACAAATTACTTCAGCTTACTCCCTCATTTAAAATAAAACCAGAGCTAGATGAAATTACAGTTTGTTATAATCTCAGAAAAGCCTATATAATAGATGAAAATCACATTTAATATAACATCATATTGTACGGTCATATTACTTTTGAAGTAATGGTTTTATTGTAGTTTAAATTTTCAGAATGTGCAATGGAAATCAATACATTTCAAGCAGAATACAGTAAATTCACATTCAAAACATAACACACATGCAATAGCCTAATCATGAGAAATAGACTGTTACTTGTCTAAGATTAGAGATAGCTGTCCTGCACATCTGATGAAAAAACATGACCATTTGTGGCTTATTACATCAACCAAAATATAAATGCAAATCATGGGTTTTTTCCTGTAAGGAAAAACCTTTAAAAAGGAAGTCACAGTAATGGCAAACAGAAAATTGCTCAGAATACTGTGGTATGTAAGTCAGTGCTTATTTCAATGATGACTATTATGAATTTATAACTTTGTTATGTTAATAAGTAAAATACTTATTTCTTATTTTTCAATATCTCTGAGTCAAGAATAGGATTCCCCTATCACACTGTGAACAACCCTGAGAATTGATATTCATTTATTGGTCAGTTTCCACTTAATAAACTAAATACAGTGATATTTGATTAAAGATACCTAGGAAAGAAACTTCATGGAATAACTTAGCTAACTGACAAAATGACACAAAAACCATGCAGGTTGCTTTGTTGAAACTTGCTTCATGGCTGTCCTTTAGGTACCACCATTAGCTACTTGTGGGTTCAGAGTTACATTTACGGTAGGGGTGCTGAATTTGTATGAAGTCACCTAGGCCTTTCAGAAAATGATGCACATTTGAAGAAAGCAATCTTAGGCCAAGGTATGGTTGATGGCCTTGAAATTCTGTCTATTTAGACTAACAAACAGTGTAGTGCTGTGAAAATCTCTCAAACTTAGTAGTTTTACACTGGAGTTCTCCTCTTCTACCAATCACTACTGTGAAAGCCTTGGTTATGATGGAAATAACAAAGCTTATTTTACTTGCTTTCTGGGAATTTAAAAGTATTTTGTAAATTACAAAGTAGTATAAGAATTCCCAGGCCCTGAAACATTAGGCTGTGTTCTTACAGACATTGATATGCAGTCAAAAAATGAATGTAATGTAATGATTTCTTGAAATCAACATAATAGCCTAGTGACAATCAGCAGTTATTCTACTGATGCTTTTGTTTCTCCCAGGAATGTCCTCTACCACTTTGAATTCCAGCTTTGGCATGTCTGGACCTTACTATCCTTTAACATTGAGCTCAAAAACCACCTCATAAAAGAATAGTCCCAGAAGGAATAATCTCACACTTCTTAAAGGGTAAGATTACCAAAGAGTTTGAGATTATGCTTATTCACACTATAGCCTTTTATTTCATCTCTTCTGATTATAAATCCATATGCAGTATACTCGCTGTTGCTGTTCCCATTAGAGGGCTTATTATGTAACAAAAAATCATGCTAAGAACCTATAACCTATATGGTAGGTACTTCTACCACTTCATACTACTAAGAGGCAGTTCAATGACTAAAAGTGCCAACCAGCCACATGTGCTTCAAATAATAAAAGAAGCACCATGTACTGTTACTACTACTTGGCATTGCCATGTACTAGGACAGCTGGCTTAGTTACTTAACCTTCCTGTCAAAAATTCATCTGAAAAATGGAGATAAGCACTTGACCCCTATCCAAACTCACAGGATTTAAAATAAAGGGTTGGGGGAAGAGGGGGAGAAGGAGGAGGAAGAAGAAGAGGAAGAGAAGGAGAAGCAGCAGCTGCGGCGGCAGAGGAGGAGGAAGAGGAGGAAGAAAACTTTTATTCAGTAGAAAACTGGCACAAAGTAAATTTTATAATTTGTTTTACTTTTTCAACATTTAGAAGCTTATACAAATATATGAATTAAGTATATACAAAATCTACAGAGAAAAAGGGCTCCATTCTGGACCATGGTTTTACAGATCACAAACATTCCGAGTACAGGCCAATAGCTCTCTATACCAGATCTTCTTCTGAAACCTCCCTAACAACTTAATATTGCTCATGGCACAAATAATCTGTTCACATGCTGAGTTTGTGTGACAGACCTCAGGCCAATAGAAGAGTTACTGCAGAGGTCCTGGGAGTGTTTCTATGGCTCTTCTAGGGAACAACATCACTTCCTTTTCCCCCTCTTCATATTCTGGATAGTTTAAATGCTGTTTTGTAAAAGTGCCTGCATTCGTAAAAGTGTTATGGTTCTTTTACAACTCATTTATTTTCTCGTATTTAGAAGGTGAAGAAAGTTGAAAGTTATCAATTAAGCAGCTTTTAACCCTTTAACACCCAGTGTTCCATTTTTTTGGGAAAGGCACACAACAGCGGAACATAATAAAATTTTTTCTCTTCAAATTCTTGTTCTCAAATTTTTCTACCAACATATATGAATTTCATGCAAAAATTTAAAAAATTGCAATCTTGTCATAAAAGGGTTAATGACTATAAACTATTAAACTAATTTGGGGTAAAATTCAATTACATGAAGTAGTTGTAAGTTTTCTTCTTAGTATTTCTCATCTCTCTTAGCTATTTCAGCCTGTCACTGGACAGAATGCTTATGAAAGAAAAAACAAACTTTGTTCTATTAGCTACAAAGTAACTGAACAATCGAAAATAAATTTCAAAAGCAATACTCTTAAGAGCCAAAGGGTGTCAGCTATACAATTATCCATGGGTAAATCTGCTTATTAAGAAATAAGCAGTTGGAAGGCTTTGAAAATATACAAAGAGGTCAATAATCTGTGGCTACAGAAGATCTGTGTTTAAATATGCGTGGACACATAATTAAGGAGGAAAACTGAAACCATACAGAAATCTATTTCAAAACACTATTTGCAGGAAAGGAGATGAAATCTGAATAAGCAAATCAGAGTGTATATAAAATACAGGCAATTCATGATTACCTTACTTTCTGGTATTAACTTGACATTTATTTACTCATTTAGCAGACTCAAAGGGCTACCGACAGTTAAGTTATGCAGTGAATTGTTTAATTATAACTCTGTTAAGAGTTCTCCCTTCCTTTACTTCTTGTGCTAAGAAACCTTTGAAAACCTAAACTTTTCTGGTATCTCAGAAAGAGAGGACGGCAAAACCTTCATTAAGCTCTTCTTGCCATACAGAGGCCTGGTGAGGCAGGAAGATAGGAAAATCCTAGTGAGTTTTCCAACTACTTAGGAATCAAGTTCCCACATGTGGCCTCATGACTTCTTGGAATCTCTGACACACCTGTAAAGAAGTAAAGTACACTGCCAAATGCATGTACAACAGGCAATAAAAATGTTCCTAACATTTTCTGTGCAGAGTTCAGAATTTGAGTTGAGATTTGACCAAACTCATATTCACACTATGTTTATTAAGTATATAGTACAACAGTGTGCAAACAGTGCTTTACTGTGTACATTTGTATACTCTTAAAAAATAGTTAAACAGCTTAAGACTTTACTTAGTTCAAACACAGATTTAAAAGAGTTCTTATTTGGGCTGAGGGTGTAGCTAAGGGCTTGGGTCACTTTCCTGGGATGCATGAAGCTCTGGGTTCAATCCCTATTACCACAAAAATTAGAAATAAAGAAAGGAGTTGTTATTCTAGGGGCATTTTCATAGTATAACTTCTCATGTAAACATATCTAAATATCACCCATAGATGGAAGAGAGCTTTTGAAGGTTTCTGTTAGCAGCCTGGAGCACAGTTTGTGTTACTTGGTTTATAAAGTAACATTTCTTGCACTGTAAAGAGATGCCACAATGAAGAAGGCTTGCAAACCCATGACATTTGCTTGCTAACTTCCTCTAGTCTACAATTCTGTTGTCTTAGGATCTCTGGCAATTTATTCAATAATTTTATTCATAAAGTACTTTTTGAGACTAAAGACAAAAGGTAAAACATGAATTGAAATTGTATTTCAGGGTAGGTGGAAAGCACTCAGATATGAGACCCCTTAATGGTCTGACCCAATTATGAGCTTCTAAAATACGGACTGACTTCATGAGTAACACTTTTTAAAATAAATTGCTCTTTTTCAGAGCTTTTGGTTCATCTAAAATAAGCTCTTTCTAAAGGAGATTCTACTGTAAATTAATAGCTTACAAGCACATGGAACAAGATAAGTTACATTTAAATACTATTAAAAACTTAAAAATTCATTTATAAAGTATTAAAATCAATTACATTTTAAAGTAGCTAATGGGTATCTAAAATTCATTAGCTTATTAAGAAATCCAAATAGAACAAAACCAAGAAAAGCAAAACATGCCTTTCGACCTTTCCTTTTAATTTTCATAACCTATGACTATAATAAATTAAATATTTGCAGTTAACATTACAGTTTTATAGAACTACACTTTTAGGTTATTTTATAGCACAGATTCTGTTTGCTCTCAGCTACACGTCTTCTCTAGAAGGTAACCATCACCACTGTAATAAGTCTGGGAAGGAGTTCCTCCCTAGTCAAGGTACTATATTCCTGTGTAAATAAGAAAAAACATCTTGAATACAAAGTGGTAATACTTTGTTCTAGAAGCAAACTATGGCTATAGAGGATTAGGAATCTATCATGATAAATACATTCTTTTTTTTTAATAAAATGGTATCTTGATTTATACTTTAGGATCTTCAATGATTCCCCTTCCATACTCAGAGAAAAGCATTTAATGGGGTTCTTAAATATCTCCAAATTACAGGTTTACACAACTTAATTCTAGTCTTCCAATATTTACACAAGTTTTAAATAAGTGTGAATATATAGAATGACAAAGTATGCCAAAAGTATTTGTTTGTCAATATTTTGGGTGGGGGAGTGCTGGGGGTTGAACTCAGGGCCTTGTGCTTGCTGGGCAAGCTCTCTATCACTGAGCTAAATCCCCAACCCCTGTTAATACTTTTGGTATTTGTTGTGTTTAATACCCTTTCAATCATGCTCCTACCAATTCTCTTTTTAATAATAGGCTAGAGATAAAATGTGGGCTGGGAATTTAGCCCCAGTGGTAGAGTGTTTGCCTAGCACGTACAAAGCCCTGAACGATCCCCAGCTCACCACCCCCACAAAGAGTGTGTTTTCTTGTGCTCATCGTGAAACATAAACTGAAAGCTTAAGAATGTATTGTTTCCAATAGAAATGGATGAACTTAAAAATACTCTGGCTCATTTTAACCAAAAATTCACTATTTTTAATACGTAGAAAAAAACCCATGACTAGATGATTTAATTGAAATGTTTAAAACTGTACACATTAAAATGGAATACTCTGTCAGAGATAGCACTTGCTGGTTACAGAAAGGCAGTTTCAAACTTAGGTCCCTCAGTTTTATGCATACTTGTTACCTTCTCAAAGCCACATGTACCAAAACATTGTACTTATCATCTATTTTATGGACTATTTTCCTAAATATACTACAGTATTTAAAAAATGTGGCACATGGCCGAAGTAGTAGAAGTGTACTTCCTGGAGAAACAGAATGGAACACCAAAAGTTGTCTTGTTTCAGGAAATCCAGGTTGTATTTTTGCTCTTTGGGCAAAAGGGTATGCTACGTGCAGTATATAGAACTCAATGAGAACCCACTGGTATAAAAAAGAACTTTTGGACCACAGGCATTTGAGAATCAACTGCAGTCCTCTGAGTCTTTCTTCCTCCTCACTGGCTATACCAGACCTTTTGCTTCATCCTGCCACTGTAGAATGAGAGCATTAAAATACCATTCTCCTATCAGGAGTAAAGACTCCTTCTTTTCCCAACATGAAGTTATGAGTAGGAACTCAACTATGTTAGGTAACATGGATCAGCTGGCCTAACAAATATAATTGGATCATGTTAAGGCATCATTCTAAATCAACAATCTAAATCTAGATTTTAATTGGTCAGTGTGTACTGTAATTTAAAATTCTTTTACTTTGCAAATGTGACTTTTGTCATGAACTTTCCACAGTCTTTAAAAAAATTCTAATAGACTTACATACATTTTTAGCAAGAAAATACCATCTTCTAAGTCAATATAATTTGCAGGAGTCTACACCAAAAGTGTAAACACCAACGGAAAAGAAATGACTCTGTAAAAACTGCATCTGGGTATGATTCAAGTTTTCACAAAGCATTTTTATGATTCAGGTTTTCTTAAAGTACTTCAGATCTACACAGTAGCTACACACATACCATGTTGAAAGCATCCATTTAACCATGGACATAACATTTACTAAATGACTGGATAAACTAACATATTACATCTGCAACAATTTTTGAACTATGCAACTAACTCCATCTTTTTCTTCTGTGTTTTCAACTAAGAGAGTGTTTAAGGTACTGAAAAAATCTCAAAAAAAGCTGAAAACTCACCATCAAACTTTCTGATATTTAATTTTTTCTCAAGTACTGGGGATGGAACCTAGGGCCTTTGCACTAATATATATTTCCAGTCTTTTTTTATTATTTATTTTGAAACAGCATCTCACTAAATTGCCCAGGGTGGGCTCAAACTTCAATCCTCTCTCCCTCAGCCTCCCAGAATGTTGAAATCACAGGCACATAAAACTATGCCTGATTCCAATACTGACATTTTAACAATCAAATATCTATAATTTAATGTCCAGTAAAAAACCACTAACTGTCATGTAGTAAAACAACACTAATAATTTCTACACTATAAGTCACATGTTACTTCAGGTCCCTTAAAAATTTATGAGATAAACAATGACATCCAGTCCCCCAACTCTTTAGCTATTATAGCTGAACAAAGTATGAGTCGCTACAACAGAAGTAAAACATAACTTATGTTTTTCAAGTTGTAAAAATAATTACCAGGCTATCAGCTTATTTTGAATTTCTTACAGTGAAAAGTTTGTCTTGCTGCACAGATGGGTTAATAATCCATTATTAATTATTGGCTTACTATTAATAATAATGGATCATCTATTCAAAGACATTTGAATAGGTAAATTTTAAAAATTTAACTAATATGTAAGTTCAGTAATCTCCCTAGAGAACCAAACTTTGAAACTTGTAAGTATTATAATCAGTGAGCAATAAATTTAATGTTTTAGTAATAGCACTGCAAATACTGCACTAACATAGAATATTTTATAGTCTCATTATAAAAAATAAAATGAAGCTGGGCATGGTGGTGCATGCTTATCATCCCAGCATTTGGAAGGCTGAAGCAGGAGGATCACTGTAAGTTTGAGACCAGCCTGGACTACATAGTGAGACCCTGTCTCAAAAAAACCAAACCAAACCTTTTGGTTTCAAACCATTTTGTTTCCAAAATGAATAAAATGAAAGTTATTTTAATTGTGTAATTACTTCTATATACATATTGAAATTGAAAATTAAAGCATGTAAAGCAGAAAATAAACCTGTAATATTTAAATAGATCTTACTTCAAGATTTTAAGACTGAATACATATAATTAAAACTACATAGGGTCAATAAATTTGGAAATGAAAATTCTTTAAGTATTTCCTTCCTCTTTGTGAATCATATTTATAATTATTAATATAAGTCTTTTGCTAGGATGTTAACAAAATGAGGTAAAGAGGTATATCTGTAGAAGCGTGCAAGGTTAGATATCTCACACTGCAGCATTAAATGCAGACATGAACTGTCCAAGTTAGTAGCCACTAGCTACATGTGGCAAATTAAATTACAATTACTTAAAATTAAAATCCTCAGTGGACTATAGCTACCTTTTAAATACTCAGTAGTCACACTGGTTAGTGGTTACTATCTTGGAAAGCACAAATACAGAACATTCCCAGCACTGCAAAAAATTCTATTTAACAGTACTGTTCTAGACAGATTGTTTCACTAATTACTCTTAACTGAGTCTTAATCAACAGACCTAACCTCTTAGCTAAACAAATTCTTTTGATTAAACTTCTAAAAAAAGAAGCAAGAGGATAAGAAGACACTTTTATCTCATTTTGTGAAATGTCTAAGAGGATAAAAAGGAACAGGGCCCACCCTGTTCTCACATCAGATGCATGGCCACTAAGAAATGGAAAAATTGCTGAGGTACTCAAAGCTATTGCTGTACTCACGTGGCAGGGTAGCAGTGGGCCCAGTGGCCAGGAAGACGCCTCTTCAGGGGTACATTTCCTCACTAGGGTAGGGGTTCCCATGGGGGGCCTTCACACTGGTGGGCCCTTCCCCATTATGGGGCTGGGGTTCCTGCCAGTGAAAAATGGGAAATTTCACTGTTAGCCAACTCTGAGACACATCCCCTGTGAGCTATTTAAAAACACTGCTTACTGGATTACTTAGTTAATTCAAAACAGGGTTATATGTGATAAACTCTTAGACTTGATGAACTATGTATGATATGTCACTGATTCTGCCTGCCCTTCAGTCCCCCAGGAAAACCTGTGGCACTACTGGAACTGTCATTAGAATCTTAGGTTTAGTTAAAAATTGAAAGGATTAGATTGAACCAGTTAATGGTTTCTCCAATCAGGATAAAAAACAATTGTCCACTGTGGGCAGTGGTGAAAAGAGAAAATATAACTGGACCTAACAAAAACCTCACAAAGTTCCACTGCTTCTCACTCTTACCCCATCCAAACTCTGAAAACCAGAGTTGAAGACGAGAAGCGAACATCTGAATTCTTTTCCTGACCATTTTTTAATCTTGTTCTAAATAATGGTGATGAAACTGTCAATAAAAACAAGAATGTGTTGGCTTTTATTCAAACAAATTTTTAAAAATCCATGTAAGCAGTTTGTTAATATCTAAAAATGTGGCTAACAATAAAAATCCCCAATGAACACTCTTCATTTACAAAATATGTTCTACTTCTACAAGAGGAACATTTTCATTGCTTTAGGTGTAACACATACAATTACAGTAGCAGTTGATAGGTGCACCTCTAATGACGTTCTGGAACTCTGTAATAGTTAATCTACACTCCTCCTAGTTTAAACTTTTCTTTCCCAGTATGTTCCATGTTGGTACACCTTAGGGCAGTTAGGTAAGACGCCCCACTTAATAAAACCTAACGGACACTTCTAGATAATCAATGATATCATATTTCTAAAAACCAAAGAAAATTTAAGTTTGTGGTGAACTCAGAGAGGAGGAAGTAAAGAGGAGGAGTTGTGCACTCAAGGTATTATTTTCCCCCACCAGGTAGTTCAGTTTTGGGATCTGCCTGGCATACACTTCCAATCTCTTGAGTTGCAGCTTTCTCCTCTAATCTCTTGTAATTATGATCCCAGACAGCAATTTAGAGTTTAGGTTACTATGAACTGTACACTGTTTATATTACAACCAGGGTGGAGGGCTAGACAAAGGAATCATAAGCATGAAAAGGAGTTTTGTATCATAAAATTAGATGATACGTCTGAAAATAAATCATATCCACACCTTCCTATTCATAAATTTATTTCAATCCATGTTCTCAACATTTAAATATTTTTATAATAGGCAGAATGAGAGTTAGGGTTGGATACAGAGTTGGCCTTAGTTTCCTATCCAAATCTTTGTTAGATCACGCACAAGAAAATAGTAATTTAGTAGGCTTTTCTTAATTGGAATTAGAATCTCCATTATATCGGTAAGTTAGGCTTACTGCTGCTAGTCAAAGTAAAGTTGTAAAATTTAATTTTTATGACACCATCAGATGTAAAAAGTAGTTCCATAGTATATGGTTAAACAAAAACATTGCCAAAGACATAAAAACAAGGGCCTACATTAAACATCAAAGGCAGGCATACCTGGGGTGAGATTGGAATGCTGGCCAGAAGTTCACTCTGAAAAGATTATTATGTCACTGACCTGGACATACTCACTCAAAATTAAGTTCTGGTAGATTTCCTGTCTACCCAGAAACACCCTGATAGCCACAGGTAAAAAAGTTCTTTATAACAAGAAAAAATGCCTTAGATTAAGAACAACTTTTTTTTTTTTTTTTTTTTTTTTTGGTGTTGGGAATCAAACTCAGGGCCTTGTAGTTGCAAGGCAAGCACTCTAATCACTGAGCTAAATCTCCAGCAAGAATGACTTTATAAAATTGAAACTTATTCATCTTAACACTCATTTGATAGTCATTTTGTTATACAGTGAAAACTTTCTTAAAATCCTTCTGCCAAATAAGACTATTCAAGGACAGGATAGCAATGTCTAAAGTTAAATACAAAAGTAATGCTTTGTTGCAAATTCTAAGACAAAATTACCTTTTCTGGGGGTGTGTGTGCGTGTGTGCTAGTAATCAAACCCAAGGCCTTATGCATGTTAAGCAAGCACTCTTACTACTGAGCTACACTCTCTGCCCCAAATTATTCTCTACAAAACTTATGTTACCTTAGGGATAGATAAAGCTGCTGTATGTGGTAGCACTAGTCCCTTACTCAAAGTAATGTGGTGAAGAGAGGCAGAAATCTAGTTTGTGTTCTGCTCACCATGCCTTACATACAATTATACAGCTATATTTTGCCCTGTAATTCACACAAAAGGCCCCATATGTTAACGAAGTCTCTGAAGACAACTATATAATGCCATATTATACTAACTATAAAATAAAATCCACCATTATTATGAATTACTAAGAAAAAACTTGTCTAGTTAATTTCTTATCATATGAAAATGATCTTATAAAAGAGATCTTTTGATAAATGTAACAGTGACATTTGATAATACTGATCAGTTCTGAGAACGAAAAAGAGGATTATGTGCGCAAAAAGAACTTTATTAAACTTTTTTCACAGAGTCCAATTTTTCTGAATCTTTTCAGCTCAGACATGGCTCTTTTCCCACAAAATACAGTCCTTTGTGTGATAAGGTATTAAGTGCTGCTCCACTATTGCCCCTGAAATTTTCTTCCAAGCTGCTGACATTCTCTTTGTAAGCTTTTTGTGCATGCAGAAGTAGTAATAACTAACTCACAACAGGTAGTTGACCCAGTGATTGATACTAGAAATGTTAAAATTTTGAAAGCATAGACTTCTTAGAATTAATGAGGTACAGAGATAGGGCTCCTGAGTGAGCAAAATGCTTCTCTTTCACTCCCTTTCATCATCTAACTATTCATCCTTAAATGGCTATTAATCACCTAATATGTGACCCAGGCATTACATTAGGGATATAGAGATGCACAAAACAGGTAGTGAAACTACCCTTGAGAGTCTTATGTAGAGACTGGCATTAATTAAACACAGAAAATTAAGACTTCATAAGTAGTACCAAAAAAGAAAAAAAAAGGCACATAGTGCAATGACATATAACCAATTTGACCAAGACAGGGAAGGAATGGGGAGGAAGAACTATGTCTGACAGAGGGAAAAGCCTGAAAAAGCCAGACAGAACCAAGAGCTTCGTTGCATGGGTAATTGTGTAATGAGAAACGGGCAAATTCAGACTTTTTGAGTACTACAATCGGACACTCAATTACACTAACACTGAGGTACCTATGCATCTAGGGAAGTGGGAAGAAGAAATGGGTCAGACAGAAGAAATCGCCTATGTAAGGCAAGAGAGAGCAAAGAACTTTGCATGGATTAGTTGTGCACCATCAAAGGGGAAAACGCAGACTTTGAGGAATGCTACAAATGGGATACCAAACTACAGCAATAATGGGGTACTGGAAGTGCTTCTCTGGTGAGAGTACAGGTTTAGGGAGGCCAAATAAATCATGAAGTTTTGGTCCAATTTTCTCTCATGACAGGTGCAACGGATCTACAGATTTATCTTGGAGTTATTTCCCCAGTCTGCAAGTATATAACTGGGAAACCCTCACACTAGCTCTCTGACATGGGGGATAGGTGTCCTTTTTCTAAGAAGGGCAAAATATAGGCCCCTGAAACTTTCTCCCACTACTCTATCCAAGATGGAGACAGTAAATCAAAGTAACAATGTGAAGAACTGCAGAGATTAACACCATCTTCAAAGACTTAAAGGTGCAAGGGTGGTGAAACCTTTCATAATCTTTTCTATAGCTTTCATGATCCTATAGGAAAAAATGGCTAATGGATTACTGTAATTTGAAATTGGTAGAAGCCCCAGCAGCAGTTGCCACCTTAGATATGGTATTACAAAAGAATGGGCGTAATGCTTTATTCTCAGTCCCCACCCATGGGGAAAATCAAAAGCAGGTAACCTTCATTAGGGCAGGGATAGAATAATACTTTGGCTCAGAATAATGTCAATTCTCCTAAGCTTCAAAATTTAAGTCACTCTGGATCATCATCGTGTTCCACTATACTGACAAGAGCATACTAACTGGATCTGATAAGCAGGTACCTTAGACAGTCTAAAATATACACAGATACCTCATTAAAATTAAGGGGTAGTGCACACACTGCTTAAGGTTTTCAGGAGTCTAAGATTCTAGGGCATGCTGAGAACATTCTCTCAGGTAAAGATCTCTCTCTCTTAATATCTACTCTCCAGAAAAGGGTAGATTTCTTTGGATTCTAGAGGGTGCATATTCCTTATTTCAAAATACTGTTTTGACCCATTTTTCTGAGATTCAGAAGAGTAGGGAGACTCTTTAGCATGTCCAGGCTATAGTGCATCTGTGGTTAGTGGATCTGATGGTCCAGATCTATTCTAATGGATAAAGATGCTGTGGAGTCTTTGGCAAGTACCGAGAAGGAACTGAAAACACAGACTGCTGGGGTTCTGCGGCACAGAACAACTTTCTGTTAAAAAATAAATAAAACAAACAAAAAGTAGCTCTCAAGATGTCACAGGACCCAAGTCTATATGCCTGATTATGACTCAACAAATGACTGTAAATTTTATGTATCTGCTGAGTCAAAGTTAGATGGGCAGAGAACTAGTCTGCTATGTGATGAAGATGGCAGATTTAGAATTAGGCACAGCAGATTCAGAAGAAATGAGTGAATAACATTTTCAGGAAACCCAGACTCCCATAATACCAATACTTCTTTCTTTCATGACCAAGTGACAGAGAAAAAGGAATTCAGAATTAGCTAAAATGGACCTTTATTGCATTGCAGCCTTATTCAGGGGATAGATGAACAACTGGAACAGAAAATACTTGGTTATCCACTTCAAAAAAAGAAGAAAAGCCTTAAGCTACAGTTTGGACCCTGACTTCTGGTTACCTGTGAATGGTTTGCTTGTTTGCTCAGAAGCCTACAACACTAAAAGATGTGATAAGAAACTCTGTGAAAGGTGGAAAGGTACATTTTTGTGTCTTACATCAACACCCACTAGGAAGCATGCACCAAAATATTAACACGTGTTGTGTAATGTTAACAATGAAGTGTTTAGGATGACTCTTTTTCTGACTGTAGACCAGACTCCCACTTAGGCCACCAGAGTTGACACAATGGGTCTATAATAGAGTGGCCAAAATGCTCTCTTTCACCAGTGCTGAAAAGCTATTGCTAAATGCCTAAATGTCAGCAATGGAGACTGATACCAAGCCATCAATATAGCATCTTTACAAAGGGAGATCAGAACATTACTGGATATAAGGTTGATTATATTGTGTGTGGATGGCAACGATTTGTCTTTACAGAATACCTACTCTGGACATGGATTTGGTTTTCAGTTCCCAATACCTTTGCCACCACTACCATCCCAGGGCTTAAAAATAATCTATCTATCCACATGGCTTCATACCAAACATTGTCTTATGCCAAGGGACCCATTTTATAACTAAGGGAATATGACAAGGTATGTATCATCCTTAATCCCTTAGTTTTTTACAGTCCATGTACAAATAAACAGTTGCCCCAATAGTAGAATGACCTATTTAAAAAATCAGCTGAAGTGACATTATGAAGAGAACTCCCTACAGACTTGGAGCAATGCCCTCCAGGATGTGATA
This sequence comes from Hystrix cristata, assembly GCA_004026905.1. Taxonomy (NCBI): domain Eukaryota; kingdom Metazoa; phylum Chordata; class Mammalia; order Rodentia; family Hystricidae; genus Hystrix; species Hystrix cristata. The sequence continues at coordinate 10,400 of PVJO010012030.1, read as the reverse complement.
TATAGGTACTGAAGCAATGGCTGACACATGGTGCTGATACATGGTGTGTGTTACCAAGAGCCAAATACCTGACTCCATGAGGTAAAGGATGAAAACAGGATTGAAAATTTGTGTTTTTCATCCATGACACTTTAGTCTCTACTACTTAGAGGTCCTGACTCCCAGCTGGAGTTGAGGAGTGATTTTTACTGGACATTTAAAAGAGCTTCACTGAACTTGAAACTCTGACTACTGCCTAGATCCTTTGGTTTCCTCATGTTCAAATAGGAAATTTCAACAACTGTGGCTCAACAAGAGCAAGGTAAGGACTCAGATAATTGAGGGCTGCAATTCAGATTTTACCTCAGCAGGCAAGCAATTGAAACTGGCAAATCTAGCCTCTGGTGAATGAAATCTAGAACGGGTAATAAAAAGAGATGCTGAGTATTAATAACAGCCTCAGAGTCAGCTGCAGTAGAAAGGGCAGTAGTTTGTTTAACTCTCTTTCCTAAGTCTTTCAGATACTATGGCAGGGGTTCCCTCTGAAGGAGACTCAGTTATCGACTGTACTTTTACCTCTGATCTCAGGGAAGAAATGAAGGCATCTCACTCTCACAAAAAACAGAGGCGCTGTCTTGTAGTATGGAAACTGAGTATAATGTAGGGCACGAATGGATCAGAGCAGTAACGAATCACTTCAGATCTTCTTGATCTCACTTGCGTCTGATTCCAGCTACCTCACCAGCACCAACTTCACGTACAGTCTGATAGTTTCCTGTCTCAAGTGTTGCCTCTCATTCTACTGCATTTATGTTGACGCTACTCTGGATTTCCTCTTGCACAACACTCCATGAGCTCTGTCTGTGAGGGTATGGTGGAGTTACACACTCCAAGGTGAATCTCAGGCAATGAGAGACAGAAACTGAGGGCAAAATTCTTCCTCCTTTCTCCCCTTGTAACACTGTCTTAAGACAGTTTATACGATTTCTCAGGGACAATCCTACAGGACTGAACAATGGCAGACAACTCGATAGCTTATCCATGTACTGTACTGACTCCCCTCCCCTCCCAACTATACCCTTTGTGTCCCTCACTCCCTTTTTGGGGATTGTATTCTGGACCTCTGCGTCAGGGTCTTTTTTCTGGGGAAGCTAAGTTGAGACAGCCTAAATGGTCGGTGGTGCCTTTAGAGGTTATTGCTCCAGAGCTCTAACCTCTAAGAGGTTATTGCTTTAAGAGGTTATTGCTCTGGAGCTCAAAGGCACTAGCAAGTGAAACCACAGGCAGAGATGACATCCCTCAGAGAGGGAGGCAGAATGAGAAGGAAAAAGGAACTATTGCTTGTTCCATTAATGGCTCCAAGGTGGATAATGGCAAGAAAGGAAGACTGTGGACTGGCTAGAGGTAGGTGGAAAACTGGAAAGTACTCTTGTTATTGTGAGGGAGTTCGGCATAGCTCACATGTAATACCTATCTAATGAGTTGGTGCTTTTTAATTACTAAATTTGGTTTGATTCTGACTGCTATGATATTTCATATAATGTATGCACTATCAGAGAATACTAAATAATATGCAAAGTACAGTGGAGAATACTAAATAATGTGCAAGTATAGTGGAGGAAGTTTTTTCAAACCACATTCTTCTGAGTAGTCGTCCGAGGGAGAACTACGTAAGAGTGAAAGAATCAGTAATCAGGTGACAAGACCCTTTCAGCCTCTCTGGAGGACAAATCAGTAGTGGATACAGACTGAGAAGAGGATGATCTGGCTTGCTAAGTTAGTAAATTAAGGAATTCTACCTTCTGAAGATTCCTTTTGGATTAAAAAGAGCTTTTTATATACAAAATTTTAAAAGGCTCACAAAACAAGATTGTGGAAAAAATACAAAAAACAAAACCCAGAAAGCTCAGTATCCTGTATAAAGCAGTTTAACTTAGGATACTTAAAACTATATTTCATAACAAGGCTTTCTTTAAACACCAGAGAGCATAAGTGTTCATAAAAATTCTTTACTGTGAATGTCTTTATGAACAAGCAGGATAAGAAAACAAATCTTTCTTAAAACTTAGTGTTTATCACAAAGCTAAAAGTTACTTGTCATCTTCTGTTACAAGAACACTTTCATGATGGGGAAATTTAATTCTATATATCCATCGGTTGCAGGATTTAATTTTTAAAATAAAGTTTAGAATTGTTTTGTTGTTCTTCAATTCATTAAAACTTCTATTTAGAGCAATATAAACAAAATAAATAAAATAGTTCTGACTGATTTTCATCCCAATTTCCTGCCTGTTTCATATTCCTAGTTCTATGGTTAGTAATGTTTAATCAGTACAGCAATACTCTAGGTCTTTATTTTAAAATTGTATTCATATTCTTTTATTCCCAGATGGGTTTTATTTGTGTAGTATGCATTATACAGGTCACATTTAAGTCCAAAGTTGTAATTAAAAGTTGGAGATTAAAATCATATGCACAATGGGGAACTTCAATTTAAATCATGAAGCAATGTTTTGTAACATCCTTAAAGTAATAAAGAGAAATGTTCTTGAACATTAAATAAGAAATGTTCTTGAACATAAGTGTCACTACAATAGTAAACGTGTTTCAAAGGTCCCAAGTGGAGAATTTTATTTTCTGTCACTGCTTTTAGTAATTAAAACCAGGATATATTTAACATCTTTAGCTCACAGTACTTCCCTCAAGTGCTGTACAATTAAATGCTGCCTTTCAAAAATAGTAGCATGCAGTTATTTTGAATATAACTCCAAAACAAGACACAATCAGTATTACCTATCAGAAATGTTGGGGGACTGCTCTGGTGACATGAACTTCAGATCAAAGTGGGCTCCTCTAATGAAGTCTTTGCTTCTTTGCAGTAACAGAGCCACTGGATTCCTACTCAAGATGGTGGCACGACCTCCATACACCAAACTTTCCATGCTCAAATCTTTGATCCATTATTAGGCAGATGGCTAGTATTCCAACAATTCCAGTTTGCTTGACAACAGCTGACTGCCAACACCACGGTGGGTATTAGTCTTCACATGATGCTTCAAAATGCCCAACTGACATACCAGGTTAAGACTTCAATGGTTTGAAATTTAGCATAAAACCCCTAGCACTTTTACATGAGAACTCAGCATCCAAACAGATCTTTCTTTGAAATATTAACTAAAATGTCAGTGGTAGGGGATTTGTAAAATAGCTACTAGGTGTTCCAAATTTCCTGTGCTTGCTACAGCAGACAAGTGACCTGCCTAATAATAAGTCAGTCTCTGAGGATTTAAATATCCACTTGTACTGATACACGTCAACAAGTACAAGAGCAAGGAAGAGCATCCTTTTTTTTTTAATTCTAGTCAAAACTCAGAACTTCATGGTAATTTAAAATCTGAAAAATATTCTTCTAAAAGTAAAATTTCTAAGCAGTATAAAATTAGACCAAAACATTTAGGTTGATCTTTTTTATTTTTTTAAAAATATACTATATCTCTGCATCTCACCTTACAGCTCTGTATTTCAGAGCATTGACAGATTATTTGGTATAATCTTTGACTACTTCCTTTCTATAAAGAAACACAATTCTCTCTTTGGTGCTGAAAGACTTGTTCACACGTATGAATCTGGGTCTGTTTAAGGACTCTGAGGTGGAAATGTGAACTGGGAGACAAAGTAGGCCAATGTTTCATATCTTACTGGGCATTTATTTAAAAAGAATATCTGAAATTAATAAATACATCTTCTCTGGCTCCACTGGTAACTTACTCAGACAAATTATTGATATCCCAGGTAGGTTTCACAGCCATGGAAGCTCAAACTGTATGGGTTAAACACAAAATGAGCAATCATTGAGACTGGTATGGTACTTTAGTTATAACTTGGAAACATGGTGGGAAATAGCACGCATTTTGGCTGAATCTGTTAAATCTACTTAAACACAAAAAAGTAAAAAATTATCTTTCCATTTTCAAAAGCTAATGTCACTGAAGGAGGTTGTAACCTCTTTGGGAGGAGGGGTAAACCAAGCCATAACTCTAAATAATTCATTCCAGGTCTTCCAAGACACCATCTCATAATTTCATGGGGTCCTGGAGGCTTTGGGTCACTACTCTCACTAGGGCTCACTTATAATTTGAATTCCACTAGTACTGCGAGAGGCTGAGACAGAAGGGTTGCAAGTTCAAGTCTAGCCTAGACAACTTAGTGTCTTAGTGAGACCCTGTCTCAAAAATTAAAAAAGGTCTGGAGCTGTAGCTCAGGGTGAAAATCATGGCTTCAATCCCAGTACCAAAAAAAAAAAAAAAAAAAAAAAAAAAAGAAACAAATACCCCCTCCCTTCAAATTCCATTTCTCAGGTCTACCTTAATTGAAATATTCATCTATGCCAGGTGAGGTGACACACACCTGTAATGCCAGCACTAGGGAGGCTAAGGCAGGAGGATCACTCCAAGTCTGAGGCCAATGTGGGCCATGCAGTGAGTTCAAGGCCAGCCTGAACTAAACTACACAGCGAGACCCTGTCTCATACAAAAAAGAAATATTCACTTATGAGAATTCCCAGCACAATTCCATGATTTAGACCTTGAGGGAAGGGCATCTCTGAATTTGGCAGCATCTCCTGGCACAACTGCTATGACAAACCCTGTACTCTTTTAGTACTTGGTTTCTTGCAATTGGCCCAGAAACAGTTAGAATGGAGTTCAGTTACATGGTTTCCTTCTATAGTGTAACTGAGGAATATGCATGAGGGGACAGTCTCATGATATCCAGAGCACTCTATGTACGGCAAATACTAACTTTAGAAAAAAAATCATGTTAAAAGCAAGTCATCATAAACTCAATGTCAAAAAAATACAAAATGTTTCTTGTGATCACCTATTATTAAGTATAACTTGAGTTCCTATTCTAAATTTTGTAATCTCAGATTACCTAGGTCAGAATAAGGAGTATGAGTTCTACATGTACTGATTAATTTTTACTTTATTACAATTCTTATTTCTCTTCTCCACAGTAAGAGTCTCAATGGCAGAAATTACCTCATATTTTTTATTCTCTTGTAGCATCCAGCCCACAGTATTATACAAAGTACTCTGGAAAGCATTTACTATTTGAGATAAAAGATGGGGTGGGTATAATTGTGGGCAGAAGTGAAAAGGTGGCAACTGGAGAGACAGAGGAGCATTATAAACTTGTGGCATGTCAGTTTCATGGCTGTGAAGTGGAAATTTTAAAAAATTTCTAATGAAAATAACATGAAATAGAGGGAAACAAGACTTTGTTTTGGAGACAAATGATAGAATTTGCAAAAGAAAAAACTTCCTCTGTGTCAAACAAAAACTCTAAATCAAAACATAATTAGAACTTATAACCAGATATCCTTTAATAGGAAGAAAAGCCCTCAAATTATCTTCCAGATGACAGTGCTCTTGTTTTTTTTTTTATGAGAGAATACAACAGATGCTACAGTGTATGAATTATTAAGAAAACAAGACTAAAAATGCCCAGTGAAAGCAAAATACTGTTACTAATTAAATGTGATCTCAGCCAAAAAGAAATAACCATCAAATAGCTGGACAAAATAGTGGAAGGAACATGGGCACTGGCATCCTGAAGTCCACAATTAGGATCCCTAAAATTAAGATTTAATACTACATGTTGACATTGGTAAAACTGGCAAGTCCTTGAATAACCTGTAAGTGCCACTTTTTACTTTCATTGAGTAGAAAAGGGATCTGAGCTAAACAATCCTTATCAAAAGGGAGAAGTGCAGTTCCTGTTTATCCTTGACTAGGTTTTCGCTCCCTGCCTGCTTGAGGAATTATTTAAACAAGTCCATCACAATCTCCTCTGGGAGTAAGGAGAAATAATCATCATCACCATCACAATCTTTTTTTTTTTTTTTTTTTTTTTACAGCACTGGGAATTGAACCCAGGACCTTCACACTGACCTACACCATTTTTTTGAGGCAAGGTCTCACTAAATTACTGAGGCTGGGTTTAAACTTCACTCCTCCAGCCTCAGCCTTTCACAGTGCTAGGAATACAGGTTTGTGCCACCACACCCAGCTTTCTTACTACAACTCTCACTACCTCTAATTGTTCACTCTCTGTTCCCAAGAACAGCCTCTGTGTGACTCTGAGTGTGTGGTGTCCTCTTCCACTGAGCTGTGAGTATATATGACTAACAAACTGGTGTCTACCTCATCACATGTATATTCAGCCATCACTACGACCCTACAGCAGGAATCTTTCCTCCACTAACAGAGTGAAGAGCAAGATTCAGTACAGCCAACTACTGAATATGTGAATCAGATCTCAAGTCAAGTAGTTTAACTTTTATTCCCAGGCCTTTTATTCTGTAAAGTAAGGTTAAGAATATTTAGTTTACAGGTTACTGTAACTATTGAGTCTCAGAGTTATTATGGTGTGTGCTGTGGCTAGCAGTGTAGTACTAGACTCACAGCTGATTCTACTAGTACCATCCTTATCCTATTACCTTCCCATATCATAACTATTACTACTGACTTAAAATCTATAAAATTAAAATTAATAATAGAATTTAAAACAGCAGGGGTATAAGTGTCAGACTGACCACATTTGGTTTAAAAAGCTGTCTTGCTTATTTTAGTAGAAATAATTTTAGCCACCACTAAAACAACTATAAGGAGAAGCTACATGAATTTTAGGCAAATAATACAAGAAGACATGAAACCAAGACTGCTTTCAAGATATTGAGCAACTGGTTCAACAGTACTTTGTGTCGATGAAGCTGGATATGCAAATGATGCACTTATTTATATTGATAAAAGCCTTCCTAATAAAATAACATACAGTGTACAAATGTTTTATTCTTAAATTAAAAAACTGGTTGCTTTAGATAGACAAAGAGGGAAATGGAGCTAATAAAGCTTTACCCTGAGAAAATTTCCTTTCCGTCAGTTTTTTCTTTCTCTCATTGCAACTATTTGTTTAAACACATATCCAATGCACCAATGTTTCCTGAACTCAGTGGTATTATCCTTATGTTTTATCAATTTTTATGCCATTACCTAATTTATACAAGATTGTACATTTACTTGGAGATGAGGGAAATTATATAGAACCTCAAATATACTCACATTGAAATGAAAATTTAGAACTATAAAAAATGAGGTGGGGAAGAAGACTTAAACAATATAGTAGAGATCCAGCTGGATCATTCTGGAGCATCTTTTATTTTCTTTTTGCAGTGCTGGGGATGAAATCTAGGGCCTTACACATGCTAGGCGGGTGCTCTGTAGACCCCCCAGACCCTAGAATATCTTTTTATACTACACTTTTTTTTTTGACTTCAGATTTTTAGTAGATCTCATGCATAACTGTGTCATTGCAGGAATGCAAATTTTATTCTCCTCACAACTCTACTTTATACCAAAATTTTATTTATTATTTAAAAAGTTTGAGGCAAACCATGATCCAGGTTATGGTACACATTACATTCCTAAATGTCATATTGAGATCTAGTTTTTTAAATATACTTTTAAAACAGCTCTTCAGCTACCACATTCAACAAATATTTAAGCACTAGATCAAAGGGGATTATTGTTAACATGTAAGAAAATTACATACAGTTATAAAACTTGTAATAAAAATAAGCAGAATACCTACTGCTCATACAGTATAGTTAAGTGTATTAGCTGGTCTCAAAAGCATTAACTTTTATTCAAACACCAGTGGTACTATGTTCAGTCTATTAGCTTCAGACAATTCATATTAGCTGCAGACTACTGGAAATCTTTACATTTGTATGTCCACATAAAATGGGCTTCAGTACATTAAAAATAGTTATAAAAGAATTTATTTTATACACAAATGTTTTCTGTAAAACAAGGTAGCTTAAAAAATTTTTACCATTCTTCATTTACATTTATTCATATACTTTACAACTTAGAAAAAAGCAAGACATGATGGACTTCTATTAGTTAGCTTTTCTATAGGGTTATAAATTTACAAAACAAACCCAATGATAAGTCAGATTTTTCATTTACTCTCATTCTGTTAAATCTATCTTTCATTTGGGCTGAATAGTTTAGGAGTATTAAATCACCCAAAACTTGGATTGGTGTTTTTTTTGTTTGTTTGTTTGTTTTTAAAGTCACAAGAACAATCTGTTTTCTTAGTTCCTAATATTGCATGATATTCTGAACATTTAGGTACAACATATTCTGGTTAAGTATACACAATAAGACGTCATTAGCCTATCTCAATCTGTGTCAGTTTATTAAACAAAAAACGAAACCCAAAACAACCAATTCAAGGCTACAGCATTCTCAGAAAAACATAAATTTATGGTTGGCATATGTAGGTTCAGAGCATTTAGCTGCATTAAAATGCTTAATAGCTCTATTACCATTTATCTAGAAGAATATTAATACAATTCCAGCTTCATATATAAAAGTATATGAGCAAATGACTTTCATAGTGTTTTATCTTCTTTATGGTATAAACTTTTGATTTACTGTCAGGCAATTAGTCTACCTCTTCATTAAACATAAACTAATAATAAAGCAATTTAGCTGGGGGAGAAGAGATACTCATGAGAACAAGACATTTGTACACTACAGTATCCCAGGAGCCTGAACAGTGTCAGGCATACAGGTACAGGCACTCTGTAATTATCTGTTAAATAAGTGAACATCTGGCATATCTCGTCTACCGAAAATTCGTATTTATTTTTGGCTTCCACTAATACCTTATCACATGTATAAATAGAGTACCTGTTAAAAGCACCATAAACAGTAAGTTTGGTGTTTAATATATTGAGTGGCATCATAATGAAGAATCTTTTCATCAGTATGTCAAAAATGTCTATTCTTGGGGTTGGGGATTTAGCCTAGTGGTAGAGAGCTTGCTTAGGAAGCTCAAGGCCCTGAGTTCGATTCCCAGCACCCCTCCCCGCAAAAAGCCTATTCTTAATGCGACTGTTTGTAAGATCTACTAATTTCAACTGAAAAACAAAAAGAGTGCCAGAAAAAATCCGCATATTACTGTTATCTGAAAATAAACCTATAATGTAAATACACCATATAGCTGGAGTAAAGGTATTTTTAAAAGTATTAAAATAAGCTTTGAATATAAAATACTTGAAATAGAAAAAAAACTACTGAATTAGCGGAGAATAATTACAAGCATTATTCTCAAGAACTTGTTGGAACAAAGAGAAGGAACATATTAGAGTTGTAGAGATTGACAGTAATACTTTATCAACAAAAAAGTATAACTGAATGTTGATATATGAATGCATTTGTATAATAAAAGACCTCTAAATATTAAAAAATTCACAATAACCCCTCACTTGATATAAAAAAATCTGTTGAATCCTAATGCAATAATCACTGATGCTATGTATGCCTTATACTTTTTACTTTTCCTTTTATTTCATTTTTTCTATTAAACATAAACAATGTTCACACAAACAGTAATTTGTACTTTGACACTTTTCAGCCTGTAATTTTAAAGCATTAATTAAAAAAGAATTACTATGCTAAATTATGGTGAGCCTTGCTTTTTTCTCTCTATACATACCGTTTTACAATTTAACACTGCTATTGACATAGTTACTATACTTGATAAAATATGGAAAATACAAAAATTACTGAAAAACTGATTTCTATATTTAGCTGCAGAATATTTCTCTAAATACTTGGGACTGGAAGTTAAACAGCCTATGTGACAATAATTAGTAGGGTTTGCCCGTATGAGTTTGGGAGAGTTATTAGAATTAAAGGTGATTTTATTTGCTGAGTTGTTCGCGAGAGCTTATTCAGGAATCTCACGTCACAATCTTATTGTTGGCTTGCACTCTAAAGCATGTGGGCCAACTTGGCCATATTCTAATTGAAAATATTCTGAATTTTAAACTATAAATATTGAGGTTTTATTTTCACTAAATGACACATAATTTGCATTTCTGCAGATGTTACAATTTATTACACAACCAAAATCAAGCTCCAGACCTCCAGCTTGTTAGTAATTCAAATGGACACCGAGAACAGAAAGGTATTTCTATGTAGAATGGCGAATAATGCAAATAAACTGATTTTCAGACACTAACAAATGTGTTTATACTATTTTATTCTTATTGCGGAGCTCTATTTTGTATTTTTAAAGAGATCTAAAGACATGACAGAAATGGTGATGCATCTGTAAACTTTGTTATGCAACTTATGATAGCTTTACGAAGTATGTTACACTTTATTAAATATTACATGTTCTCTAAGAAACGAACAAGGAAATTAACGGCTGATACGTAACACACCTTAAGAAGCATTACAGAATCTTTAATGACTAAAATCTATCCACGTTATCTAAGCATGGTAAATACTTTGCAACCATAAAGTAGATTACAAAGACAATGACTTTTTATATTTTAAAATAAA
>PVJO010012029.1:0-57047 GCA_004026905.1 Hystrix cristata | reverse complement strand
AAAAAAAAAAAAAAAAAAAAAAGGAAGGCATCTGGGCGGGGACTCATGTAGGGGCCTGGGAAGGGCGTGGGAAGGTGGGAGGGGTCTGCTAAATGACTGACTCTGGGATTAATTTACGTGGTAAAGGAGTGTGGGGAGGACAAAGGCCAGAGCAGCCCTTCTCGAGGCCGTGCATTTTGATCCCACTGTGACTTACAGCCCAGTAGACTGTCTTATAACCTCTGACCATGCACTCCTGGCAGTTTGAGGCTATGGCTTAAAAAAAATCCCTTACCTCTGGATCCGTTTCATAGATACCTCTGGCCAACGTCCCCACCCTCCTGTTGTGCTCACATGAAAGCCATAGATGATGGAATCTACCTATGCACAAATTTCCCCTGAAATCCGTAATATAAAAAAACAATATCATGTACTCACTGTGTTATAATCCAGAGACAAAGAAAAGCAAATTTATGCAAAACTAGTATTTTGATACCTGAAAAAACTTGTACACAACTACACTGGGATTCCTAGTAAGAGGTTCGATGTCTGCACCTATGTTAGACTGTCTGCGAATGCAAAAGATGCAAATGCAGATCCATGTGTGTTTTAAGGATGTCTCAGTGCTGTGACTGGTTTTGCCATTCATAACATGATTTTCCAGAATTTCGAACAGTGTCAGTACAGTCCTGAGCAAGAATGTACTTCACTTCTTGGTACATTCCAGAGAAATTCAGTGTACTTTGTGTTTATATGTAAATGGTGTTGGATCGTAGACCTAGCTAATTATGAGCAGGCTTTTCACAGACATGCAGTGGAATATTTGAAGTCATGAGGATGATCCCTCGTGGTGTGGACTGCTTGGCCACCTCACAGCCTCTGACACCGATATCCCTCCCCACTAAATCCCAGCAGCAGCCTCACGCCCAACACTGGGACAGACAGCTCCACTGATTTCTAAATACGCCTCTTGGGAGTGTGCAAGCTAAGTGTTAGAGGGTTGGGGTAGCAGAGGGGTAAGTTAGCCCTGGCAGCTGGGGCTGGGCATTGCCTGGCCATCCTAGTGCTCCCTGCGATGGTTAATTTTGTCTATCAAATTGTCTGGGCCATGGGTACTCAGATATTTGGTCAAACACTCTTTTAAAGCCAGACGTGGTGGCACATGCCTGTAATTGCAGCATCCAGGAGGCTCAAAGCAGGAGGATCACAAGTTCAAAGCCACCCTGGGCTACATAGTGACTTCAAGGCCAGCCTGGACTACATAGCAAGAGTCTGTCTCAAGAAGAACAAAAGCAAACAAAAATATTCTAGATGTGTCTGTGAGGATGCTTATGTTTCTGGAAGAGATTAATATTTAAATTGGTAGACTAAACACATGTGGGCATGCCTCATAAAATTAGTTGAAGGCCTGAATGGAACGGAAAGGCTGATCTTCTCCCAAAGAAAGAGAGACTCCCTGCCTAGAGCCTTCAGACTAGAACATCAGCTCCTTCTTGCCTTCAGGCTCAAGCTAAAATATTGGCTCTTCCTGGGTCTTGGGCCTCCTGACCTTTGGACTGGGACCACACCATGGGCTGTCCTGGGTCTTCGGCCTAACAACTCAGCCAGCAGATCTTGTGACTTGTCAGTGTCATACTCATATGAGCAAATTCCTGACTCCAAACCTATTCCTGTAGACATTCTTTTCATTGTGTGTCTCCAACACACTCACCTGCAAGTCTGAGCCACGTCCTTGCACTGGCTTCCCACCTTCTGTCCCTGACCCTGAGGTGACAGGCTCTCAACCATCCCAGCCCTTGGGCCACTCTGAAACACAATTACCATGCCCAGGACCCCCCTCAAACTCAGCGGGAACCAGGCGATGGCAAACAGGAAGGAAGAGGGGACCAACAGAGCATCCTCTGAGAGTGGCTGGCCCCAGGACTTCTGTCCCTTCTCAGCGTCCTAACTGAACATTCAGGCTTGGGCCTCTTGTGAAACAGGAAGTCCATTTAGGGAAGACATGGTAGCAGTAGTGTCTGAAACACATGTGACAGGAAGGTCAGCAAGGCCAGGCCAAAGACACACAGGAAAGTTACAAGGCAGAAGATCTAGACAGCCCCCTGGAATCCAGCTGGGATGGCGCAAGTGTCTCAAGGAAGCCCTGGGCAGAGGGAGCAGCCGTAGGAAGCTGATTACTGCCCCTGTAGTGAGTGAACCCCGTAGATGGGAAAAGAGGGTCAAAATTGGAGCAAGGGTATCACTCATTCAAAACCATTTGGGATCTCTGCAGGACACCCAGCCATACACTAAGTTCTGGGAAAAGCGGGGTGAGCAAGATGTAGGTTTGCCTTCCAGGAGCTCAGCCTGGCAGGGAGAGACAGGGGCAGAGGCCACCGTGAAATGATAGGTACGAGTCAGGGCAACTAACCTTCCAGAGAGATGGCATCCTGGCTCAGGAGGGTTCTCCAGAAGTGATACAGAGGTGTTCCGAAGAGAAAGGGAAGAGGGGAACTGGGCAAAAAATGAGTGGTACTGTGACCTGGAGTAGGAGGGCAGGTACTTCCCAGAAGCTGGAGAACTAGATGGCACCAATGAGAAATGGTGAGAACTAGGCCACAGAATGTAGGCAGGTGTGGGGCACAAAGAGCCTTGTGTCAGCCTTGGTTTTCACTCAGAAGGCTATAGGAAGCCATGGAAATATTGTAAGCAAGGGAGTGACGTGATCAGATTTGTGCAAGCTGCAGGCATGTGGGAAAATATTGCTGTAATTTAGTGGGGTGGGATGGTGTCTTACTTTTCTCTTATTGCTGAGACAACATACCTGACACCCAAAGTTAAGGGAAAAAAGGTTTATTTAGCTCACAGTTTGTGGACGTTTCAGTCCACAATCGGCTGGATCCAAGGCAGTGTGGCATGGCAGACAGGCAGAAGGCAGCGAGGAAAGCAAGGGAGGCAAGGAAGGCAGAGAAGGACCTAAACAACTTCTCACTGTGATTTATATCTTACCCAGCCTGCCAGGATTAGGGCAGTGCCAAACCAATCAGTGGACTGATTTAGTAACCACGTGCCCTTCATCCCAGCGTCACACACTCTAGATTCAGCCACCTCTGAAAAAGCCTCATCTGTGGTCGGATGAGTCTTTGGGGGAACATTTAGGCACAAACCATAATAGATGGGGACCCAAATTAAGGGGCAGGTTGGGGAGGAAGAGGAAGAAGGAAGAGCATAAGGAACATCAAGTGAAGAATACACAAAATTGATCAGGAAAATATGAAAAAATCTTGCTACCACTAATAAAGTAACAAAAATAAAATGGTGCTTTCTTCTATCAACTTGATAAGATTTGTTTTGTTTCTTCCTGCTCCTTCCTCCTCCGCCCCCTTCCTTCTCCTTCTTCTTCCCCTCCCTTCTTCTTCACAGGAGACCTGGGGAAGGCCTGGACATGTCGGTCTACGGTTCTACAGGGAGTAGCACCATCATTGGTCATCTTGTGGGTCTACAGCTCAGAGGAGAGCCCGGCTGCAGACAGGCAGGTGGTGGTCAGAATTCTGACAGTGGATGAGATCACCAAGAGAGAGTCTACTGAGAAAGAAATACAGGGTGAAAGCTGGAGAACACTAGAGTGGAGTGAAACTGAGGTTAAAGAACAGTCAAAGAAGGGTAAGAAAGAAGAGCCATTGAAGGCAAACGAAAACCAAGAGAAAGTACTGTCACAGAGGCCGAGACAGGAAGGGGTGTCAAGAAGAATGTGATGTGATGGAAGATGTGATGAAGAATGCGAAGGGTGCAGAGAGTTCAAGTAAGATTAACCTTCAGGCTAAAAAGTGTCTGTTGCATTTAGCAAAGACGGCATCAGTTACCCTAACAAGATGGATCCAGTGTTTGGCTATGACTTAAGGGTGTACGAGGCTGAGGAAGTAGACACAGGAAGTGCAGCAACACTCAAGATGGCTAGTTCACATTTAGAAGAATCAGGTGGAGCTGGAGTTTGAAGGAGGTCACCAAAACTTGACTCCTGATTTCCCACCAGAATTCCAAATTAAGTTAATGGTAGTGAGGATAGAAGTAATAAAGGTAAGTAGAAAGGAGACAAGAAAATTCCAAATTCAAAATTGTACTTTTAAGAAAATTGCAGCTTCAGGATACAATCAGAGTTACCCAAGGTTACGATGGCTTTTTCCCTCTCAGGAAATTCACTCCAAAAAACATCCGGAGTCTAAATATACAATAAGCCTATAAATCGGGCTCTTTGTTTTTCTCCTGGTAACATAAATTCACAAATCTCACAGATTTCCACCTACAAGGAAACAGCACTAATAATTGGATGCCATAGCTCTAAATGTCAAACATGTGGAAATGGTTTGCATTCTAACCTAGTGCCCTAACCGGTAACTCACAGACACTGGGAATCCACCTGCAGACCATCCAGTCTTGAGGACACCCAAGAGCACATAAATACTCTTAGCCCCAGACCGTAATGTGCCTCTCCCTTCAGCACTGCGCTGTTTTCTCTGTGTGGCCTTCTCTAATTCTAAAAGATCTGTGCTTGTGTCTCTTGCTGACACACCCCGAAATGCTTTTCTGTGACAATCAAGAACCTACTCCATGGGTGGGGGCACATTCAGGTCTCCATCTTTTTTTTCAGTAGTAGGGATTGAACCCAGGGGCTTCACACTGAGCCACATCCCCAGCCCTCCTTTAATTTTTATTTTGAGACAGGATCAGTTTAAATTGCCCGGCCTGCAATTACACTTTTGATCCTCTTGCCTCAGCCTCCCAGAGTGCTGGGATTATGGGCATGCGCCACCACCAGCTTCCATCTCCTCTTTGTGGGGACCTCTTTGGGCCCTATATGGTGACAGTATGACAAAAGAGTGAGGCAGATGGAAATCCAAATGTCTCCTTTACTAGGGAGAAGGCAAATATTAGAGAGGGTGTCATTGAGTATCCAGCAACAATTTCAAACTGGGAGAGACCCAGAGAGACCAAGCAGCTCTGGCACATGCCAGCCTCTGCCCCAGAGAGCATAACCCATGTGAGTGCAGACAGGAAGGAGCTCGCTGGGGCACAGTGGCCATGCAAAGGGAGGAAGACTATGAGGGTAGGAAGAAGATGGTCTGCCAAACATCCTTCCTTCTGGTCATGCATGTCCCCAGAGGCCCGAGCGTTGAAGGCTTTGTCCCCAGTTGGTGGCTCTGTTGGGAGGTGGTGGGAACTTTAGGAGGTTGGGCATAATGGAAGGAAGTGAGAGCACTGGGCTCACACCCTTGAAGGGGATCCTGGGGTCTAGCTCTTCAACTCTCTCTTTACTTCCTAGCCACAATGAGGTGAGTACCTCTGCCCCACTACACACTGCTCACCACAATGCCCACAGGCCCAGAGGCACCAGGGCCAAGGACGATGGACCAGAACTTCCGAAGCCATAAGCCAGAAAAAAACTTTCTCCCTTTCAAATTGTTATCTCAGAGAGTTTGTCACAGCAATGGGAAGCCGACTAACACACTCCCCTCTGAAGAGAAGCAAGGGAGGAGAAGGGACAAGGAAAACAGGTATTTTAGGAAAACCTCTTCTTGTGGAAATAAGGACTAGGGAATACCTCACAGACAAATCTACATATACTGAACCAAAAGGATGCAAGAATAGCGTAGTATGATTGCATCTTTGCAAGAGTCATACATGACTAAGAATGGTTATTTCTGGGGTGGGATTGAGTGGAATACAGAGAGGGCAGTGGTGTCCATAGAGCACAGCTTGCAATGTGGAAAGGAAAAAGTGCTGGATGATGCGTAGTTTGCTGATTTACACATTTGTTACTAGGTGCAGACTTCTTTGTAAATTGTCATATCATGGCATTTAGTGCTCTCAACTTTAGATTTCATTTTGTGGAGTATTAATACAAGTAATTCCATAGTAATTCTTTCATGCTTTGTTATTTGTATTTACCTGGTATAGTTTTTCCCACTTTTTATTTTTTAACCTTTATCTCTTTTGTAAAATGTGCTTCTTTCAGATAGATAGATAAATACATACATACATACATACATACATGGCATATAGCTGCATTTAAAAAACTAACCTGATTGGCTTTTAAGAAAGAATTCTAGTCATAAGAGTATAGCAAGTAATATACTTAATTTTATTTCTTCTATTTTCTTAATGTTTATTATTCATTAACCACCCCCTCCTTTGTTTTAAATCATTAGCTGAAATTGCTATTTAATTATTTTATTTCTCTTGCTAATTTAGGAGCTGCTGCTTCTTCTTATCCCCCATATTCAAGCTCATACCATTTGTCCATGATGTGAAGGATTCCACAATTCCCCTGCCATCTCTCTCCCCATAGATGCGACCTTTAGGACATTTTCACTTCTGCTCTCAATCACCAACATGAGACCTGCAAGTAACTTCCTCTTCCCCTCTTTCTCTTTAGTATGTCTGGTTCCAGGCTATATTAACATTTCCTTTAAAACATCACTTCTATTTTCAGCACTTACTAAAGGGTCTATTCTTACCCATCTGAGTCTATGTTTTATTATGAGGATCTTCACTCACCACTATTTCATTTTTTCTTTTCATCCCCATCCTGAAGTCTCTAAGCTGATCCATTTATTGTTTACTTAGATCTTGTCTTAGCACTTTCTTACCTGCATGAAGATGTGAGTAACATGACTTTGGATGCATTCATACCCTCAAATATATTTTTTACCTTTTGGGCAATCAGGTCTTGCCATAGGATTCTTGGTGGACAGTAATTTCACATGATTCACCTCCATTTTCTCTTCTCTGCTTTCTCCCGTGTAATAGAAGAGAAAATGAATACCCCATGATCCTCATTTCTCTATTGAAAAACTTGTGTTTTTTTTCGGGAAGACTATGAGACTTTCTTTTTATCCTTAGACTTCAGGAATTTTCCAAGTTGTGAATCATTTGTCCTGCAAACTTGCCAAACTCTGCCAGTTAGCAGAGTCAAGCCTTTCTTTAGCCTGAGGAATTTATCCCGTTACTTACCCTTTTCTTCCATCTACTGAATTTATCTGCAGATCTCATCTTTTTGTCTCAGAAATCTTTTTGCACTGTGTGAGAATCTGTTCATCCTAATGTTACTTGGGGTACAATAGAAGAAACAAAAGATGGGTAGAAAGGATACTAGGAAATCATAACTAAAATATTGTACTTTTAAAAAGACTGCAATTTCCAGGACCCAGTTGAAGTTACCAAATGTGACCCATGTCAACATTCCTTTGGTTAAATTTAGGCCTCCCTTCCAGTCCCATCACACCCAAAATTTCTCAGGAAAATTGAAAGTCCATAAATTGGTTTAAGAGAAAAAATAAAGGGCAGGAACATGATCCTAAGATAAAGGGACAGGTTGAGAAAATCCAAAACATGTTTAAATTACCTATCTTAAAAAAAGAAAAGAAGGAAACTGGGCCCATACACGTAGGATGTGCCAGCACCCTTCTGTGGCTTGGCCACATTTTCCTGGAGTTTCCACCCCACAAGAGCAGCATAAATCATCTCAGCTCCAGGAAATAATGCACGCACTGCTCTCTCTTCAGGGCCCGTGCTGAATTTCTTTGAGTGTATATTTTTGAATCTCTGCCTAATAAAACCCTTCACATGCTTCTTATTGATGTGTCCTGAAAATTATTTTTCTGCAATGGAGTCAGCCAACCTGAGAACCTATTCTATGGGTCCAGTGGGTTAGGTTCCTTAGCTCAGCTTCAGGTACCTCCTTGGACCCTGTCCCACCAGTGACATTACCAGCTGCAAACTTATCACTGTTCTTGCACGTCTTGGTTTGTGAGAGCCTCTTCTAAAGCATTGTGGGGACAGTAGGTAGGAGGGCTGTGTGTTCTTTTGTCTTCCTTCTAGGCTCAGTGCCAACAGTCGGCGTACCTTAAGGGGGTACAGACCTGCAAATGGTGACCAAGCCCTCTATCCGGGGTCCGGGAAGGACTAATTCTGTTCTCTCCCATCTCCCAGCCTCCTTGGCCCTGTGCAGTCCCTTCCCTCTCACCCAGCCAGTTCCCTTTACCAGAAAGCCCACCAGGACCCAGACACTGGTATCCCCTTATGATCACAGAACCAGGCGCAGTTTGGGGATTTGTTCACACAGTTTTAAGAAAGCATAGTGGGTCTCATCCAAGAAGTCTTCTTGGCTCAGGGACTAGGGCATGATCTGAGCTTCCCTGGCTTGAGTCTCGGGCTCTGTAGATGGTGCTGTCTCCTGCAGGTAGGTGCCCTGTCACTCCCTCCCTGCCATTCTGCACAGGGGAAGATCTTGCTTGCCACTCTGGCTTCTGAACTCAGGAGGACAGGGCTTCGGCTCACAGGCCCAAAATGGCCCTTTGTTTAGGACCTGTATTCATCTCTGAGGTACACAGGGGATGGTTTCTAGGAAGCCATGTTCTCACATCAGTGCCCTCTGAAACACCACAAAGTACTAGACCAGGGCCTGTTTTTCTCTCCCACCTGACTCACACATTCTAGAATTCAGTGCTTTTCTGTTTTTGTGTTTAGGCCTTGAAGCCAAGTGCCACTTGGATCCCTTTTCTCCTTCATCAGTGTGAATCCTTTCCCTGCCCTCTTCTTCCACTTCCTGTCCACTGTCTTATGCATTCCTGACTGGCCTAGCAGTAGGGCCAGCAAGGTGCCTGCCTTCCATGAGCAAAGGCACAAGTGAGGGCTGATGTCTTTCAACACAGTGACCTCGGGCCGTCCCTTAACTTTCTTGAGCGTTTCTCCTCTGTGAAATGGTTACCCGACCTGCCTTTGGGGTGGGGACACAGTTCAGTGGGAAAGCCTTTGTGCAAGTCCCCAGCACCACTTCTTTTTTTATTTTTAAAGGCCTGCCCTGTCCATTTCGCAGGCTTACTGTGGGACTCAAGTGGCATAAGCAAGTGCTTTGAAAACTGAAGCGCACTACACATGTAAGGCTTTGTTCTGTGCTTTCAAAAACAGTGATTCAAGTTTCACACATAGGGCTTTGCAGTGTTAACTTACTTCTGTGGATTTAGCAGTTTCAGATTCAAGAGTAATTCTCATGAGCTCACAGAATCCACTCCTGGAGCTTCTCTTCCTATTTTGTTTCTGAAGAAAATCACTTTCTCATTCACTGAAAAGCGATGACTTCCGACGAGAAGGAAAAGGCTTCCCTGCGTGGTCTGACACAAGTCTCCTAGTATGGGACTTGGCGAATCAGGGGGTTGAATCCAGCATGAATCGGGCTTCATGGCAGAGGCGGAGATGTGCCAGGGTCCCCTTCAGGGACAATACTGCACAGCTGCAGCATTGAGTGAGGACACGCCTCAGCTTCAGAGCTGCCTGGCCCAACGTGGTATCTGCCTGGGTAGTCCACGTCTGTCCACGACCAAGTGAGACAGCAGTGCACATGCATGTTCTGATCTGACACCGGATGCCTTGATGGGCAACACGCCATTCAGCACTCTCACTGGGGTAGGGGACTGGCCAAGGCTTGGCCCCAGGGCTACGTCAAGCTGGGCTTCTCTGCCCAACCCTACTCACTTCTCTCTCCTTCACAGAGGCTGGCTCCTGAGAAATACACCTCGCACCCTGGATTCCATCTCCGCGTCTGCTTCCAGAGAATCTGACCTGTGATGATTGATTGGTTGCAGTGCTCTAGAAGAGCATGGTGGGTGGGAGGGTCTGTCTGTTGCGAAGAAAGAAGGAACAATGGGCAGAGGGATTTGAGATAGCACCACTGCTACAACCGAAGACGGCACCCCATCTCACAGCGGATAGTTGGCTTGGAGGCCTAAGACGCTCAACTGTGGTAAGTAGAGATCTGTTGTTACTTGCCGTTTCCCCACAAGGGAGGCAATGTCACCTATTCTTAACCCCAACTCTACAGACACCCGGATTGCATACTGTCACCTGCCCACCACTCTCACTCCAGCTCCACCCTCCTTCTGAGTCCAGCTCCTCATTTCCTCACGGAAGGCTGTGCTGAGCCCACACCCTCAGGTCTAGGGCGGGCTCCTCACTGAAGCAATCTTACTTAATCCTGCATGCCAGGGCTTCTTGAATCTGTCTCCCCACTCTGCTGACAGGTTTCAGGAAGGCAGGAGTGATGTCTGCTTTCTCTGTCTATTCTGTTCCTAGCTCCTAGCACAGTTCCTAGCACTGTAGGCCCCCAATTACCATTTGTTGAATAAATGGGCCAATGAATGAACAAATAAAAGAGGAAAATTGCTGACTTTGGTTGGGTGGTTTGAGGTTTCTCAGGGTTAAAATGTAGTCGTGGGCCGTTAAAGCGAGGCGGCTGAGTGAAAGATGCACATGGTGGCAACTTTTAGAGGGAGTTTCTCCTTAGTCGCCCACAGGGAGGAAGGCTGGGGTGGGTGAGTGGGCAACAGAAAGCACCCTCAGAAGTTGCAGCATAGCTGCTTCCCTCATCACAAAGATCAAAATACCCAAGTGCCAGGCCTTAGAGTAAATGAAAGTTATTCACTTCGCAATCAGGAAGAAATGTTGTGGAATTAAAGTTGGAGTATATTCTTGAACTGGATTTCATTCTTCAACGCTTTAAAGTTAACTTTCTGGTATCATTTTAAGGGATCATTCTATGTAACCTTTGGAAATAAAGTATCTGCCTCTTAATGGAAAAGCTGCTTCTCATTGTAAAGACAGTACACGATGTTCTTGCCTTCTTCAGTATCTTGAAACTTCCATGTCAACAAGTCAAGCCAGACTGATAGGTAATTTAAAAGAAAAAAAAAACATAATAAGTACAAAGTACCGGCCCATCCCGAGGAGCAGCATGCAGGAACACTATGCAGATACATCTGCCTCTCCAGAAGCCTCGAGAGACTTGGGAACATGCAGAACAGAGCTCAAAGCCACTGTCCTCAGACAAAGCTCAGGTTGGCCATGCATCCCAAACTTCTTTTCCCGAAAAGGATCAATGAAGTGCGAGCAACTAATCAACTGATCGATCGAGTATTCATGCTGGGCACAAGCCCTGCTGTCGGGGGCATGGCGAAGTGGGGTCCCTGTAACCCGCAGCTCTGGCACCCGCAAGTTCAGACAGCCCAGGGGCAGCAGTGCTAACCTGTATTTGCTATATGCCAGGTGATTTAGTGTAGTATTGCTCATTACATCTTCCTCATTAGTCTCTTTAGAGAAGTTAAGTAAGGTACCTAAAGACACACAGGTAAAAAGCAGCTTCAGATTCTGGTCTGTCGGACCCTAAAGCCCACACTATGACCACTTGGGGTTGGCAGAACTCAGGAAGAGGGACCCTGGGGGCTGGCACAAGAGGGCAAGGCTGCTTGAGGAAGGCCTGGATGCATGGCCCTGTGGATGCATGGCCCTGTGGCGGAAAGAGGGTTGTAGACAGAAGGCAGAGGGCAGGGGAAAGCAAACAGGGTAAGCAGGTGCCTGGAGACACTTGGGACTGAGTGATGAGTTCGCCTTGTCAGCACTGTCAACATCCCCACACCGCTTCCTTGTCAAACACCATCATCCTGCACAGGCAGCTGGGTTGAGCTTAAGAGAGGGTTGCATGGTGAGTGTCTGGCCTTTCTTCTGCCTTCTTGTGTACACTCTTGGCCTGTGTCAGATCCCAGCCCATGGGGTGGCCATGCCATAGCTTTTTGAGTCCTGTGTTCCAGGAGAGGCAACTTCGTAGACTGTGGGGGTCTGATGGAGCCTGGCTGGTTCCAAGTGGCATCACTGTCACCCTGTCTCCTAGCTCTCTGGCTCCCACCGGGGCTGGGAGGGGGTGAGGCTACTGCTCACTCTCCCAACCACTAAACAGCAGTCTCGCAAGCACCGTGGAGGGCCAGTTCCACCACCGCATACATATCGTTCTACATAAGAACACCTTTAGCAAACAGCCTCTCACTCATTCATTCATTCACTCATTCAACAGGCTGTTGAATGCCCACTGGGAGCCAAGGACTGTGCTATGTGGTGGGAGCGACTGGGCCAAACTGTGTCGCCTACTTCAGAAGCCCTGCTTCCTTTGCTGCTAATGGTGAGTAATGCTGACAGATAGTCAACAGTAGTGGGAATGAACATCAGGATATGGAGATGCCCGGAAGGCGGGACTGGGCTCCAACTGTGCACACTGCTGGCATTCCCTCCGTCTCGGCACCTGGCACGCGGTCCTTGCTTCCTGGTGCTGGGCCCCAGTTCTGCCTCTCAGAGGCTTCTCCCCACTGGCCCTGATCCTAACATGAGTTAGAAAAGAGGCTACATGACAAGTCTTCAGACAGGTTGCAGCATGTTGGGAATCAAGGGACAAAGGTGTCATCACTGCTACCCCTCTTGGTCACCATGACCTCTTACAGAAGACCTAGGCAATTTCCTAATCCCACCTCATCCTGGATGCTCTTCTAAGAACACCCAGCTTGGCCAAGGTTCTTATCAAAACTGGGGAATCCAGACCTTGACACCAAGCTTCTGGCTGGGATAGAACTTCTGGTTCCTTCCGCTTCTTCGAAGGCGCCACCCTCCCCTCCCTGGAGAGGAGGCAGAAGAGCTGGGTCTCCTCTCTTGTGCCACTAAGCCCACCTGCAAGAACCGGAATCATAGTTTTGGGGACTAGAGAGTCACAGACTCCACTGTTAAGCCCAAAGGTGACTGAGATAGATGTGGCCCCCAGGACAAGTCTTTCTCTTTGGTTACTCCAGGTGCTCAACGGCTGGAGCTAACCTACTCCATGGGTTAGCTGCTGTGGAAAAGCAATTTTGGCCATATAACCAGTACCACCTGCAGGCCCCCAGGGCCCTGGGGAAGCAGCACCATTCTGGGAGGTGCTGAGGAAGGTTTAGAGTGGAGAGGTCCTCTGAGGAGGCTCCAAAGTGACTCCGATTTGGGGACAGCAGCCCTTGAGGCAGGAGCCCCTGAGCTGACAGAACATGAAGAAGGTGTGAAAGGGCAGTGGGCAAGGGACAAGTGCACAGTGGGCTCAGTAAGGTCTGAGCCCCGCACGCTTCCAGCCCTTCAACTAGGAAGAGCCTGGGTATGGCCTTGGCATGTGACAGTGTGATGGCAGAGTGAATTTAGAACCAGGACTTCAGACTCCTGGCTTTTTCTTCATCATTCTACTGCCTGCCAGGAATGGCCTGTGGGGGAATTCTGGGCTTGTCAGATCCTGGAAGTCTCCTTTCAGGGGCCTCCTGCTGACAGGTTCTGAAGGATGGCCGTCATGCCATCCCCTCATGCCTCCTGTCCCCCTGAACCTGCTCATCCCCTTCCTGAAGATCTCTTAGGATCTTCAGTGGAGCCGGTGGCCTTGGGGAGGGTACAGGCAGTCTGGGGACAGATCCTGCACAGACCTCGAGGGACAGTGGACATGTGCTTGGCAGCTGGGCACGCTGACCATGCTCGCCAAAGGAGGCGGTGTAGGGGGGCGAGGGGTGGAATCCAGTGGCTCTCAGGCCATAGGAATTCCTGCCCTCCCCCTCCGTCTGGCCGCCCAGCCTGTCTAGCTGGGCAGTGCCCACGGGCGGGAGAGGGAGCCAGGCTCCCGGGCTCCAGCCCCGCCCCCCGCCTTGCTGCCGGCCTGTCCCCTGGGCGGCTCGGGCGCCACCACGATTGTCCCCAGCTCGCCTAGCAGCCGGGCCAGAGAGCGGCGTGACCCGAGTCGCTGCCACAGCCCCCGGCCCGCGAGGGTATAAAGCGCGCCCTGCCCAGCCCAGCGCAGCCCTGCCGGCCGAGGCGCGCACATGGCGCGGGCCGAGGGGCGCGGGCGCGGGGCCGCGGGCTGCGGGCTGCGCGGCGCGCTGGTGGCCCTGGCGGTGCTGTCGGCGCTCAACGCGGCGGGCACGGTGTTCGCGCTGTGCCAGTGGCGCGGGCTCCGCGCGGCGCTTTGGGCACTGGAGGCCGAGCGCGGGGAGGACGCGGCCCTGCGCGCCTTCCTGACCGAGCTGCGCCTGGCGCCGGGCCGGAACCCCGCCCCTGCCCCCGATCCCGACCCCGACTCCGACCCCGACTCCGCCTCCGACCCCGACTCCGCGAGCGCTGCGCGCGCCAAGCGCAGCCACCGGGAGCCCGCGCCGGCCCTGCGCACCCAGAGCCAGGACTCGCTGATGCTGATGACCTACTCCATGGTGCCGGTAGGCGCCCCTGCGGCGCGGGGGCGGGAGGGTCCCATCGCCCGGTCTCCACGTCCTGGGTCTGCAGGAAAGTGGGGACCTGGCAGTGTTTCTAGAGCCCATTTTCCTTCCCAGCTTCAGACAAAAGTTTTCGCTCCGCCTGCGCCCCTGGGCTCTGAATGGTGGAGAGATGCTTCTGAAGGGGCAGAGCTTTCTTCCACGCAGGGGTCGCTCCCCGGCCCGCCCCGGCGGTCAGGCTTTCCGCCTGGCCTGCGCGCACCCCCACGGGGGGGCCCGGTAGAAGTGAAAACCAGCCACCCAGATGCTGAGAAAGTTGCTCCTGTGTCTCACACTGTTCCAAAGGCAGAAGTCAATCCCCGGCCGTGGTTGGCGCGAAGACCTACGCGCCCTGCTCTGGGCTCGGGAAGCGCACCGGGGTGGGGGTGCCTTGCTTTTCCTCAGATTTTCGAAGGGGTCCCACTGCACACACCCCTCAGATTTAGAAAGTCTAGAGAAAGTCTTTAAAACATAGCTCCCCAAATCTTTTCAAAGTTTCTTTGCTTTTGCTCATTTTAACTCGGTAATTTTTTTAAAACTAGGTTTAGATCGTGTTGTACTTCCCTGTTCCATCTGATTACCCATTGGAATCACTATGGTCTTATTTCACTTTATAATTAGAAAGATTTCAGTTGTCTCCTTACATGGAACAAGCCATACTTCAGAATCCTGAGTATCTGAAGAGAAACCTATTCACAGCCTCTTGTTATCATAGAAGCTTTTAAATATCTTACATGAGCATAAGTGCTTTTAAAACTACAAGCAAGTACTGCACACTTCAAATGCATCTCTTGAGAGAGATCAAGTTTTCCATTACTAGCTTCATTTTTTTTTTATTCAGGCATTTTTTTATTCAAGGTGTCACTTAAAAATCTGAGCCTAGGGGCTGGGGATTTAGCTCAGTGATTAGAGTGCTTGCCTTGCAAGCACAAGGGCCTGAGTTCAATCCCCGGCACCACCAAAAAAAAAAAAAAAAAAATCTGAGCCTAAGCAAACTGTAAAAAACAAAAACAAAAAAACCACTGTAGGTTGGTGCATTGGCTCATGCTGTTAGCCCCAGCTACTGGGGAGGCTGAGGCAGGAGGATCATAAATTTGAGGTCAGCATGGGCATCTTAGCAAGACTGAATCAAAGTGGGGGCTGAGGATGTAGTTCAGTGGTAGCGTGCTTGCCAAGCATGTGTGAGGCCCTGGGTTCCATCTCTAGTACCACCCACAAAAAAAGCACTTGCTGTGACATTAAGAAAACTCCTTGGGGGAGGTTCCTCTTCTTCTCTTGACTTTTGTATCCAAACTGCAAACGTGTCAGTCACTAACATAAGAGAATGTAGAGACTTACCTTATTTCTGTCACCCTGAAAGCTAGATTTCCTTCTAGGTACCTAGCAGCAGCACCACGGGCTCTGTTACAAGTTCAGAGAGCAGAACCTGGCCTTTGTAGATGATCACTGCACATCCCTCACCTTCCACGTGTGTGTTTTGCCCTTTTGGAGTCACCCAGGGAGTTGCCACGAGGACAGAAGGAGGCAGCAGTCATTCTGCTGACTTTGCTCTCGGGAGCAGTTATCGGGCAGTGGGCTTAGGCGTCCTCTGCAAGCTCCTTAGAGTGCAGATTCCAGGTGTCCACCCTCAGACCTGTGGACTCATCCTCTCCAGATCTGCCTTCTTGGAAAGTCTCTTGACCTTCCCCCCCCTCCCTTTGGGGATCTTGCACTCTTAACTGCAGCTCTAACTACCCTGCACACAGACATCCTGGGGGCCTTGTTAAAAAGCTGATTGGGATTCAGAAGTGCTAAGAGTCTGCCTTGCTAACAAGCTCGCACCACAAGCTGCAGGGAGGTGCAAGGGCACCAGGTGCACACTGAAATCATATAGGAGGCTTGAAAACTTACTGATGCCCGAACTGCACCCCCAGAGATCCTGAGTATTGTTTTAGGTTGTGGCCTGGGGTGGGGCACACACTCATTAACAGGCAAAAGCTTGCCATGACTTTTCTTTAGCTGAATTACTTTATCCTAGCGATATTCTCACCGTCGGTCTTCACACATTTTCTCATCTTTACTGTCAACTTTTCTCAGAACAGAAATTATTCACATGAGAAAACAATTTTTTTAAAAAATCTTTGGGTACCTTACTAGAGAAATTCTTAAGAGAAGGATCCAATAGAATACGTCATGTGATAGCATGCACACATCTAATGGTTGAACCTACACCATCTTGCAGCCTTTTATATGGCACCAGATCTTGAATGAGTGAGATCTGAGGGCTTCCTCTGAGGTCTTATGTCCTTAGAGATCTAGGAACAAAGAAATAAGCTCAATGCAGACTAATGTCAGCATTTGAAAAGCCTTCCAGAATGGTTTGTTTATCCAGAATGCACCTCCACGAGCTAACTGACACTTCACGTTTCTGTGCTTGGCGGAAAGTACTTCACTCAGCAGGGTAATTCTGATTAGCACGTTATGACCAGAAGCTGGTTGGCAGCTGTAAATGAGTTTGTTTAAAAGGCAGGGTGTTTTAGTTATTTTTCTCTCATTGCTGGGACAGAATACCCGACACCCAAGTTAGGGGAAGAAAGGTTTATTAGCTCACAGTCTGTAGAGGTTTCAGTCTATAGTCCGCTGGGTCCGAGGCAGGGCAGCATGGCAGACCGGCATGGCAGACTGGCAACAAAGTAAAGTGTGGAATGCAAGAAATATAGGCAAGGAATGCAAGCAAGCAATGCAAGCAAGCAGCCAATTAGCTTCTTCTTGTATTTTACATCCCATCCAGGCTACCTGTCTCTAGGGCAGGCGGCACCCCCAATCCCAACACTCCTAATCTTAGTCTCACATCCTTGATCCCAGCAGAACCATGCCAAACCGATCAATGGATCAATTTAGTAATCACACACTCTAGATCCAGCTATCTCTTACCACATGAGGCTTTGGGGAGACATCTAGACACAAACCATAACACAGGGTAATTAATTATTACTGAAGTACAGTTAATTTGATACAGCCAACCATATTAAATCTTTAAAAAGCAAGTGAGTACTTTGGAAGAAACTTACTAGGAGGAGCAGTGGGTGGGACTGGGGAACACTGGGTCAGACCAGAAATGAGCAGCAAGTGAAGGGAGAATTGACCGTCTGCCTCCAGCTTTTGTAGGACATGTTGCCTCTGTTGAGTCTCTTTCTCCCAACCCTTCATACTCTTCTTGCTTCTCTTCATAGCAGCTACTCACTCACATCCCCCCTTCACATTTTACCGTCACTGCTGCTCTAGTAGCTTTGTCATCCTATCTTTTCTTGTCCATATGCAAAGAATCCAGAAGAGTTTCATAAAAATTTAATTAAGCAAACATAGTGTGAAAGTTAAG
Organism: Hystrix cristata; assembly: GCA_004026905.1. Lineage (NCBI taxonomy): Eukaryota > Metazoa > Chordata > Mammalia > Rodentia > Hystricidae > Hystrix > Hystrix cristata. The sequence goes on along the minus strand of PVJO010012029.1, from coordinate 39,605 downwards.
CTTCCTTGCCCACCTGATTGGCTTGGAGGCAGCCCAGGATATTTGTACAGCACACTTTTGGGTGTGTCTGAGTGGAGCGTGACCTTGCGGTCTATATCAGGTCCCTCACCTCTTGCTCTTGGGTGCTTTTTCCCTGCTATCCTTCCCAGCTGCCATGAACCGGGCAGCTTTGTTCCCCCAGGCCCTTCTACCAGCCATGATATTTCTGTCTTGGAGCCAGCTGACACTGAACTGAATCCTCTGAAACTGTGAGCCAAATAAACCTCTCCTCCTTTGAGCCGTGGGTTCTGGGTAATTTGTCCCAGTGACAGGAAAGCTGATGAACCCATACAGTAAAGAGAGAAGGCACTGAGACTGGTGAATGTATATTCAATGATTGTCGTCCTTGAGAGACCTAAAAGTTTCTAGGCCCAGGACATTGTTCAAAATGTAGAACACCTCTCTGATAAGAAAGTCTTACTATTTTAATGTAGCAGTTGCAAATTTAAATGATATATTTAAGGAAGGAAAGTATGATTAAATGATCATCTCACTGAAAGGGCATTTGACAACATGTAATACCCATGCTTGATTTTTTAAATATGTAATATAGCAGGAAACAAGGGATTATTCCTTCGCATAATAAAACACAGTTTGTATCTCTTACACCCCAAACCAGCTTTCCACAGAGAAATCCTAGAGATGATCCTAGTAATAGCATTAAGACAAGGATACCCACTGTCCCTCTTAGTATCTCACATGGTCCCAGAAGGATTAGCCAGAGCCATAAAACAAGGGAAAGTGCTCTAAAAATGTTGGGAGGCGAAAGTCTGGCTGAATTCAGATCATACATACATATACCTGAAAAACCTCAGAGAATATATCAATAACCCACTGCAAATCAAAACAGAATTCTGTGAGAAATGAAATATGAAAGTATTACAAAGAGACTTCTCATGTCCAAACCACAGTAAACTAAAAGATACAATGAAAGAGAAGACGTGCTAAACTTATGTGTGTCTCTATCTTTATCATTGGTGTTAAGAAAGGGCTAATGGACCATTCTTAAAGATCACAAAAGATTCAAACCAATAATTCAATAAATGTTCTTGGTAGTAAATTTAGCATAATATTAAATTAACTGTTCTTAAGTTAGTTTATTAGTCTACTGCTACCCCAACATAAAAATACTAATAGATAATTTGCTTGTTTCTGGCATTAGACATACTGATTCCAAAGTTCACATGGAAGAACGAAGTTGCCATGCAGGCTTGGCAAGGAAATGTCTGGGGGGAGAAGGAGCAATAAGAAGGACTAGTGCTATCAGGTATGAAAATATAATCAAAACCTGAGTAATTAAAACAATGTGTATAAACGAACAGACCAATCAGACAGAATAGAGCCCACTGATGTTTCCAAATACACATGTGGGAAGACTGAAGGAATGAGTTTAATAAATGATATTGACATAACAGCAAGCCTCTGGGAAAGCATTCAGAAAAGATAGTTGTATTTGCACAATGTGCACTTTAACAAGTCTTTGTGGATTGAATATATATGTTTTCTAAATGAAACTAAAATTCCCAAAAGAAAATGTGAGTAAGTTCATTTTAAGTCTCAGAACTGCGAAGACCTAAGGATGTAGCTCAGTGGTAGAACACTTGCTTAGCAAGTATAAGGCCCTGCGTTCAATGACCAGCACTGGAAAATAGGCATACAATATATTTGCGAGTATTATAAATCTGTCTTAGTTACGTTTCTTATTAATGAGACAAAATATCTGACACCCAATGCTAAAGGAAGAAAAGTTTATTTTACCTCACAGTTTGTAGAGGTTTCCATAGTGGGCTAGCTCCAAGACAGGGTAGCATGGCAGAGGAGAAACAGCCCATGGCATGGCAGGCAGGAGGCAACAGCAGCAGGGCCTTGCACTTGCTAAACAAGCACTCTACCACTTGAACTAAATCCCCAAGCTGTAACTACATTTTAAAGCACATGAAACCACAACAAAACTTTCACATTGCAAACAACAACAAAAACATCATAAACTAAGGTAAAAGATAAATGACAAACTGGAACAAAAGTATTTGCAACACATATAATAGAAATATAGCCTTTCTCATATATGTAATACCACTGATAAGGAAAAAAACAAGGACTTTTGTTGCTTTTGCTACTGTTGTGGTCATTGTCGTGGTTGTTTGAGACAGAGTCTCCCTGTGTAGCCCAGGCTGACCTTGAACTCTCAATCTTCCTACCTCAGTGGTGAGATTACAGGCATGTACTGTCACCCTGGCAAAAATAAGAATTTACTAGGAAAATCAGCAACAAAAATAACAATCCAATAAGAAATTTGGCCATACGTTTCTCAGAAAAAAAAATAAAATGGAAAATATATCTTAAACACATGGAAAAGGATCTCTTAAATTCAAAGTGCAAATTACAACTATCTTGAAATATTATTTTCACCTGTAACAAAGGCAAAACTACAAAAGTTTGACAACATGTTCTGCTGAGGAAGCTGAAGAGAACTAGACTTGTTCTTGCATTGCTGTTTGGAGTACAGACTGCTACAACCCGTGTGGAAAGCAATTTGGTAAAACATCAAAAAAGTACAAATACATTTATCCAGTAAGCCAGCATTTTCACTCATGGAAACTTATACTGCCCAATAGACTTTATCACCTATGAATAGCATGTCCATAATCACCCATGTTGAATATTCTGGAAAACAAAAGACTATGAATGACCACATCCATAGTCTAGGATTAGTTAAATGAACTGAGCTATCTGTACACAGATGAACAGCTATAAAGCAAGAATGAGGAAATTCTCTGTTCTTGCTTGGAATAATCCCCAGGGTATATTCCACGTGAAGAAAGCAATGCAGAAAAATACATGTATTGAATTACCTTGTGTAAGCAAGAAGGGGGAAATAAGTGAAGAAACCGAGAAAAGTGCTTCCTTGTGGAAGATAGAAATAGGCCTTTCATTGTATAGCTTTTCGTATTGCTTCTGACTTTGGTCTGCCTGCTTAACGTGACGAGAAAGTTCCACAAGTCCCAGGTTGTATGGCAGCTGTTACTGAGCAAGATGGGGATGTGCCAAGCTGAGGTTCTTAGTCCATTTTCTGTGGCTGTAATAAAATACCTGATACCAGGTAATCTGTAAGGTATAGAAGTTTATTTGGCTCAGTTCCTGAGGCTGGGAGGTCCAAAAGCGCAATACCAGCATTGGGTGAGGGCCTGCTGCCTGCATCACATAGCCGAGGGCGTCACACAGCAGAACAGCAAGCTTGTTGGCTCAGACCGCTCCTCCTCTCTACAGCGCCCCTCATGACCTCGCAGGGACCCCATCCTGAGGGCCTCCCCTGACCGCATGACCTCCCTGAGGTCCACCACTAGATAACACTGACAGAAGAACTTGAAGATTAGGCTTCCAACAGGAGAACCTTGGGGCCTGTTCAGACCGCTACTGTGCTGCCAAGAACCAGTGCCGGGCAGGCCTGATCGTCTGATTTTTCTCAAGAGAAGTTTAAAAAAAGATTTTTTTTAAAGTGGCTGATACTGTGTTAGCCAAACAACATTCGCATTGTTAGAGGCCACGTTGGGACGTTCAGTCCTGAGGTTGTAGCAGTCTCATCTCATAAACACGAGTGGTTTTGAACAAAACTGGCTTTATTTTGCTTGACCACAACCCTGTTGTTTACCAGTCTGACTGAAAAGTCAGTAGTGCCGTCTCACTGTTACGGTTGTTATTAATGGTTGAGGTAAAAGTGCTTTTTCGCATTTGGTTTGATTTAGGTTTTGTTTTGTTTGGATTTTTTTTTTTTTCTGCTTTTAAAAATCAACTCCACCTTCAGAGGACGTTCCCTGTCCCTGCCAGACACTGACTGTCACGGTTCCCTGAGGACATACGTAGCAAACAATGGGCACCTGGACCCCTGGGAGCAGACAGTTGGTTGTGTTGGCAGATAAAGGCCACGGCGCTCCCAGATCCTGCGCCGTTCCAAAGCCCAAGTGTCCTTCCTGCTGCGCCAGAGAGGAAGCAGCAAGAGCAGCAGGCCGGGCCACGCAGCCCGAGCCCAGTGGTGCTTTCTGGAGCCGCTGAATCGTCTGCTCTCGTCTCCTGACGATGACTCGGCCCCAGGCCAAGGATGAAATGGATTTTGTCTTGGAACTCAAAGCCACACGGTTCCCTGGAAAGTGTACCTCCACTTGGGCGATGGCAAGACCCTGTCACCCGGCCCATCATGGAGCAGAAGTGCACCCAAGACCATGGCCTGAGGGGTTCTTAGGCAAAGGACCCTGTTGGGGTGAGTTCCAGAACAGCCATAGGTCCTCCGAGTGTCCATGCCCTGGGACTCTCTATCGCAGGCCTCGCTTGCACCTCAGCCCCTGTGTGCCTGCCCTTAGCTCATGTGACGTGGCATCCTTGGTTCACATGAGGGGCCCAGCCAACTTCCCTCCTGTTCTCTGCAGCAGCTAGTGGTGAGCTCTGTGGACAGGGGAGTCAGTAGATTCCCATCCTGGCCCAAGGCTGGGTCACTGGGTGACCCTGGGCAAGTCTTTAGCTTCTCCACGCCTCAGTTTCCTCATCTGTAAGATTGGGGAAGTGAGGAGGTTAAAAATAATGCAGGCGTGGCTCCTAAAGTGGAGATGGAGCCAGGTCCTTGTAAGTGTTCATCCTTGCCTTATTAAGATTAGTCCCTGTCAAAGCCCATCCAGGCTGCTGTAACAAACACCATAGCTTCCCATAGGAAGCTTATGAACAGCAGGGATTCCCCCCCACCCCCATCCCCACCCCCCACAGCTCTCGTGGCTGAGAAGCCTGCGATCAGATGCCAGAGATTCAGTGGTTGGTGAGGGCCCAGCTGTGGTTCACAGACAGTGCCATTCAGTGGTGGAAGGAGCAAGGGAGCGCTCAGAGGCCTTGTTTCCATTTTTGTAAGAGCTCTAATACCAATCACGAAGGCTCCTCGTCAGGTCCTAGGTGCCGCTATGTCTGGTGTGCCTACCTCGAGCACCATCACATTGGTGATTAGGTTTCAGTGTGGGACTGAGGGGACAAAAGGCACCAGAACGTGGCAGTCACTGATACTCCACCACCCACCCTCCTTGCTCCATGCCATCAGCATCCTCTCCTGCATTTATTGTTTCCTGTTCCTTCAAGGCGCCAGCTGTCTGTCCATCTCTGCTCTTAGCTGCTACTTTGGGATAATATGTGGGCTCTTAGAGTCCAGATTGCCATCACACCAGCCTAAATCACTGTGCCCATGCCAGCAAAAGAGAGTTACCCTTGATAGTGCAGCGGGCCTCTTCAGGGGTACAGGATCTCCGGCTCCAAACCCCAGTGACAGTGAAGGAAGGGAAGTCACCTTCCCCCTTCCCGGCTGCCCCAGCTGTGGTCACTTTCGCTGATCCCTGTTGGTGGCATCCCTGAGAAAATGTTTGCTCGCTTTCATGTGGAAGCTTGAGAAAATGTGGGTGGAGTACAGGGCAAGAGCAAGTCCTCAGAAAGGGGAGCTCACGTCTCCAGATCGCCTGTTTCGGGGATGCGGTCGCCTTGGAGCTTTCAGAACAATGCTCAGTTTGATTAAAAAGCACTTAGGAGATTTAAAGATTTTTTTCTACATTCCTCAAGCTCCTCATAACCACCACCCCAAAAAGAAAGCCTCGGCCGAATGTGGTTGACATTCAAGCTTAATTTGCATGCATTTTATCTGCAGACTAAAGGTCATGTTGTGTGAAACGAGCTGAAGGTTTTGGTTGTGATTCAGCTACAAAAGGAACATTTTTCAGCCCATCAGTTGCTTTCACGGAGATCTTTGAGTTTTAACAGCACTACGATTTAAATAGACATAATTTGCTTGTATTTTAACTAAAGTTCAAGATACAATTTTCTTCACTGAAAGGTAGCGTTAAAACAGCAAGGCCAACTAAGGAGCACTCAAAATGCAATTTGTAGAGTTTGTCTGAAGGTGACAGAGAGAGTGGCCCCTTCACCTGCCACTCAGAGAAAGTTTCTTGTTCTTGCTAAAGTGCTGAGAACACGGGGGCCTTGACTGGGAGGGATGGATGGACAGATGGATAGATAGAGATAGATGAAGTACTGGGAATGAGTTGTGAATAATTATAACCACAAGCTAAAACATGGAGCTGCTGATGACAGAACAGTTTTCAGTAACTCAGCAGATGACCATTTTGGACCTCCGGGGTCCAGGAACCGGGGGCGCAGCGACGTTGGAGAAAAAGAGAGACAGGACAGCGAGGCACAGGGGGCCTAAGAGGAAAGACTCTAAGGCAAATTTTATTTCTTCAGTGAAAACTTACACAGGGCAGGGTGTGTGTAATACATGGTTTTTCTTTAACCTAAACAGGACCGAATGGAATGTGTAGGTTATCTATCACTAAGTCAGTGGGCCAGGAACAAAATTTAAGGTTGTAAACGATGAACTATTTGTTCAGCATACTAAGATCTTACCGAGGCTGCACAACAATTTACAAAACTCAGAAAGGATTGATAAGACCCCTACAAGGTGCCTGCTGTTCTGGACAATGTCCCTTCCCCCAGGCTCCCTAGGGTCACCTTTGACCCTGCAGACGTGAGCTTTCTCAACTGCCTCAGGATATTCCTAAGAGTGCAAAGGACAAGCTCTCCACCTGGCTCGAGAGTATCTTACGACCATTGGGATCAGGAATTTCTTCATCAGGAGGCAGAATATGGGGCTGGGGTTCTCGTTCAGTGGTAGAGCATGTGCTTAGCATGCGCGAGGCCTTCAGTTTGATCCCCAATATCAGGGAAGGAAGAAGGGAAGGGAGGGAAAAGAAGGAAAGAATAAGATAAAGGAAGGAAAGAAGAGAGAGAGAGAAAGAGAAAGAGAGAAAGAAAAAAAAGAAAGAAGAAAGAAAGAAAGAAGGAAAGAAAGAAAGAAAGAAAGAAAGCCTCAAAGGGAGGTTGAGAGCTGGGCTGTAGCTCATCGACAGAGAGCTGCTCAGCATATGCGGGGCCTTTGGTTCAACCCAGCACTGGTGAGGGGCAGGGGCAGAGCGTGTCTTTTCCCCACAGGCATTGTTTGAGTCTTTGAGAACTCCAGAACTAAATTCTTGGGGAGTAAATAGTCTATAGTGAGTCGTAGATGAACATGGGGGCCACCAAGAAGAGAGGAAATCAGCCTGTGCTGATATGATGAGGGACAGTTTCATGGTGGAGACTGAACCTGAATAGCCAGCGGTGAGATTGGGCAGGCAGGGGCCCATCATCCTACCACTGAATGAGATCCAGGGACAGGAGCGAAGATGGTGCAAGTCAGGCAGGGAAGGAGGACCAGGCAGGACTTCCTGGATGGATAGTCGGGCTGGGGAAAGCAGAACCCCAAACTCCTATGAGGTGGAGCAGTGGATAGTAGGACTTCAAGAGAGGCCTGGATAGCAGAAGGCTGTGGGCAAGCAGAAGAGGCTTCAAGGAGGAGGCTTCATGGGAGAGGGTGGCCTTGAGGGATGGGAGGAAGGACACGCCTGGACAGCAGGTGTTCAAGTTAGAGTCAGATGACGCACAGAGATGCAGAAACATCCAGAGAGTCTTTATTTCATCTTTATTTTTATTTTGCCTTTACTTTTCTAGAAAAATAAAACTATCTTCATTGATTCCCCCTCCATTGCTTTTTCTTCTGACCTATACAATATTTGTCTCTCTAAAGAACTTCTTCTCTTCATTTTTGAAATTATTTTGAACATAGAACTCTAGATTGACAGTGTTTTTCTAGGCTGAGGATGTAGCTCAGTGGTAGAGCGCTTACCTGGCAGACGTGAGTGACGTGGGCACTGCAGAAGGGGAAAAGAGGGTTTTTCTTTCTGTCTTCTCCTTGCATTGTTTCCGATGTTTCCTTAGTTTTTCATGATATGTATCATTTCTCCTCTGGCTGACTTCTGGATTTTTATTACAGGTTCTAAGTAATTTTATTATGATACACCTTGGTGGTGATTTCTTCTTGCATCTTGTGTCTGGAGTTTGTTCAGCTTATTGGTCCATGGATTTATAGTTTCCATTAAATTTTGGAATTTTTTCTGCTATTATTACAGGTATTTTTTCTGCTTTCTTTGCCATCCCAGGACTCTACACACATAGTGGGCTCTTTAAAGTTGTCCATACCTCAGTGATGCTGTTTTTGTTCATTTGTTTGCTTGTTTGTTCATTTGTTTTTACAGTGCTGGGGATTGAACCCAGGGCCTGGTACAATTGCTCTGCCACTGAGCCACACCACCAGGCCCTGCTCATTTACAGTCTTTTCCATGAGTTTCACTTTGGGTAGTTCCTATTGCTGTATCTTGAAGTCCAGTGAGTTTTCTTCTGTCGCGTCTAATCTGCCCTTAGTGATGTCCAGTGTGCTTTTTGTCTCAGACATTGTAGTTTTCATTTCTAGATGCAGGAGTTGAATCTTTCTCACACTCTTCATTTCTAATGGGTTCATTCTTTCCTCTGGCTTGTTGAACATATGCAATACAGTTAAACAACTATTTCATTGTTTTTCCCTATTAACTTCTTTCTTGTATGACATTTCTGAATGGATTTCAGTTGATGGATTCCTCACCCCATCCCACTGTTGGTTGTGCTTTTCTGCTTCTTTTCAGGTACAGTAAGGTCTCACTGGACTCCAGACATGGTGAGTTTGCCTTCTCAGGTGCTGCAGTCCAGCGAAACATTCTTTAGTTCTGAGGGAAGACAGCTAGCAATCCCCAAAACTACAGATCCCAGCCTCATGCCCACATCTCCTGCTGTTTATCCAGTAGCCTCTTTGAGAATGGCCCGGGATTCCTAGATCTGGGGCTGAGTCACCAAGTTAGTACAAGCAGGAGTACTTGCTGCTGTGTTGGCAAGTGCCAACTAGCCAGGCAACAGGAAAGACAAGAAGGCTTGACGTTACTGAATGGCAGGTACTCGAACCGGGACAGGACCCGGCCGGAGAGCCAGGTTTCTGGAGCCTGCAGCGCTTCGAGAAGGAGAAGGAGAGATTTAGGAAGGGCTTAAGGCCGCCACCAAGGGCTTGTGTTTGGTGGGTCGTGGCACTTACTGATTTGTGCCTGGAGATTTCTACTCTGTGTTACGTTTTGAGTTCAATTGATAAGCTGAACTGGTAATTAGTCTTTAATGAAATATATTTATTGAAATAATATGAATAAATGACATTTCATAAAGCAGAATCAGCTGATTTATGTGCAGTTCCTGGCCAAATATGTTTCTAAAACACTATTACAAACATACAGAGTTTTTTTTTGTTTTTTGTCTTTGTTTTGCTTTGTTTTGTTCTTTGGTTTTTGTCTTTCTGGTACTGGGGATTGAACCCAGATCCCTTGTACTGAGCTCTATCCCCAGCCTCTTTTTATTTTGAGATAAAGTCTCCCTGTGTCAGTAAGTTGCTCAGGCTGGGCTCAAACTTGCGATCCTGCCTCAGCCTTCCGTCGTACCAGCCAAGCTTTCCTGGCCTTCCCTTTGGCCTGAGGTCAGACCCTCAAGAAGTCTCCTCCAGAGACTCCAGCCTTGTCCTGTGTGTTCTCTCTGTTAATGGCATGTGGGTGTTTCTGTGGGCCTTGATTCTGGCTGAAGGATTTTCCCTGGATATTGGAACGACCTTCCAGCTGAGATGGTTGTAGAGTCCTCAGCTGAGCCAGGCTTCTTGTGTGCAAGAGAGCTGGCCAATGCTTGTACGTGGCCTTTAGTCTAATGCTTGTTAGTCATTTGTTCAACATTTTATTAGAGAATCTGGGCAGTCGACTAAGGCAGAGTGAGCAGGGCTGCCAGAGGCTGCACTCATTCTCTGCTCCTAGTCACCAAAGCAAGTCCCTGAGAAGTAAGTCCTAATCCTCCGGATGGGGCCTCCTTTTCTGTTCTGACCCACTTAGCAATAAGATGTGCTGATGAGTACCATGCTTCCCCATGGCGTTGTTAGATTCCCTCTGCCTGACTGACCCAGCCTGACCAGCCCCAGCCGTGTACCTCGTGGAGACAGTCTGACTCGAGGTAGTGTGAAGAGTTTGTGTAGTATTACTCTGTGGGCCAGGGCACATCCATGTTTTCTGGTTTTATGTGTCTTGGGGATGCTACATAACCCTAGTATCTCCAAGGCCCTATTTTCTAGGAACTATTGGAGTACCTGCAAAGATGAAAGTACCCTAGACAAACAGGCACAACTAGCAGCCATGTAGTGGAGCTTCAGTTTCTATCATGGAGAAGTTCAAACTTCTCCCCTGAAGTTTCAATTTGAGTCCACTGAAATAAGTTGACAAGAGACAGATTAATAAAAGAAAGGTATACAAATTTTATTACATGCATAAGTTCAGGAATCATACAAAGTAGGAATGAAATCCAAAGAAAGGCCCAGATGGTTGAAGCTTAAGTAGCATTTTGAGCTATGGAAAGAAATAGGGTCTTAAAGCCCAGGAGGGGAGGTGGCAGCAGGTCGGAGGAGGAAAGCGCACGCTGAACAGATGTTGAGATGTTGTCTTGTGTTGCAGATAAAGCCTTTGAGGGGCCCAGAAGCCCCCTCTGTGCTGGTGATTTTTAATCTCTTCCTGGTGGTTAAGCTTTCCTGGTGATATAATGGGATTCCTAAGGAGGGCAGTTAAGACAGCCGGGCCTCTTCAGGAAGGCAAGTGAACCCTGCAGAGAGCCCTCCCCGAGCTTGAGGGGAAGGATGGTGAGCAAGAGTTAGAAAACCCTGGTTCTGGGGCAGCTTCTAAGGTCTCCCAAATGCTTTTAATCCAGAAATACACAGCATACTGCAGCAATGGATTTTGGGGTGTTGGTTTCTGAGCCCCAACACTCTAAACAGTACTACTGCCAGTCAGGGAAAAGTAATACTACTGGCTGAGGAGCACAGTCCCTTCCCAGGGGAACAAGTTACCGATTCCAGAGTATCTACTGCGTACCTAGCACATACTCAACGCCACTCTAGCACTTGGAAAGGCAGTGGATGTGCGAAAGGGAGAAACAGGATGAGCCAGTCCCTGCCAGGAGAAGCCCAGCTGCAAAGCCAGGGACCAGGTAGGGCCAGGGATCAAAGCAAGTCAAGCTGGAACTGCAAGAGTGTGTTGTCCACACGAAACACAGTTCACATCCAGCTGAGGGACCTCAGTCCAAAAATGGCCCAAAGTCTCAGTTTCGCTGCAGTTACCATGGTTCATACAGCCTCGAGGAAGTATTTTGACCTTTTTCACGACCGGCTGTCACATCTTTTTTTAAGGCAAATACTATTAAAGCTGACTGGCTTAACTTCATTGAATCTTGCTGACAAGGACAAAAAGCTTACTTTGTTGTTGTTGATGGGGTTTTTTTTGTTGTTGTTTTGGTTTTTTTTGTTTTTGTTTTTTGCTTTGGTGTTCAGGGAGAGGAAATCAGAAAGAGTAAGTTTTTGTTAGGTGGCTATGGGTGGGTGGCCTTGGGTATCTAAACTGTGGCTTGGTTGCTTGCTTTTCTTAAAGACAAACTCCACATTCCCCTTGGGGTTTGTAGATTGTCTTCACATCTTGACCTCGGTACAAATTCCTGCTTTCCCTAGGGGTGAGTCCAAAGTGTGTGACTTTAGCTTCAGACCCCCTGGAGAGATTTCTCCAACAGCTGAGGTTCAGCCCTCCAGGGCTCAGCAGCTGGCCACCCTGTGTAGCCTTGTGCCCACAGTGCGAGGAAGCTCAGGCCTTGCCTGGCTCTCAGATCCCGGAGCTGGTCTAGCAGGATTATTTGCATGCACATTGCAGCATCAGTTTACATAATTAAAGGCACATCATGAAGAGACTGTGTAACACGGCTGGGACTTAAGTTTCAAATAGGTTGGATCTAGAAGGTGGCTTCACAGTTAAACATGTTCCACTTAGCACTAGAGGCCATGCTTGGGAAATGTGGGAGAAACTCTGGCCTGACCCGCGTTTTCACCAATGTGCAGCCCAATCAGCTGGTGAGGACGGCAGGTTTGCTTCCTTACTTCTTCCTGAATTAATCCTGAGAAGAAGAGGCACCAGGAAGGGAGGTCAAAAGGGCAACAGTCAACCAACTGTGCAGACAAGGCAGCCCACCGTGCTTAGCTCTATCTGTTCTGAGAAGGCAGACATGTTCCATTAAACGTCCCTGTTTTGCACAGAAATTGACACATTTTTAATTACCCCTTTATTTATAAGAATCTACATTCTACTCATATGCAAAACAAGCTAAAGAAGAGTCTACATTTCAAGTGAAATTCATACATCGCTGTCTCAAAAGCTAAGCAACAACAGGAGAAAGCTCAGTACGTAACTCTGCCGGGCAGCAAGGTGACCCTGGCCAGCCGCTCCACCTACTCTGCAGTGTCCTTTCTCCTCTCACGCAGGCCTCGGAATGCACCCCACACACTGTGCAGCTGAGTGGAGCAGTCTGAAAGTCATCTGTGCAGCCCAAGCCTCTCATCTACAGATGATTAACTTGGTCCAGCCCTGCCCCACATCACCCAGGGCAGCTCATTTCTATTTGCTTTATACTTTAGAGTTTGGTAATTTATTCGAGAAAAGAGCAGTCTGTGGCTTATGAACAACTTGACAATCACTGGGCTGGACAACTGCTCTAGTTCATTCTCTTTATTTGTATAAAAGCGATAGAGATTTGTCCAAATCATTTCAAGCACTGGGGATAATGGTGAGGGTGTGCGATGTCTGGGAGTCACAAGGAAAGCTGGGTTGTTAACCCATCATCTCACTCCATGCTTCTCATTCTTCCTCTTTCTCTTTCTCCCTCAAAACGCAGCAAAGTTAAAAAAAAAATCACCTATCTCTTAAAACCATATAAACAAAATATTGAAAAATGTTCCTTTTAGTATGTAAGTAAATACATACATAAAGAAGACAACACTGGATAATTAAGTGCTACTAAGACAAAAAGCTCAGTGTCAGCCTTGGCCTCTGGGAAAGAAAGCAGTCTGTCAGTGGTTTGGTCCACGGGCCTCCCACTCTTTCTCCACGCTTATTCAAACATTTCTAGTTTTTCGTTTTTAAGCAAAAAGTTCTCCTTTGTTATCTGGCTTGAACGGCACTCTGCTTTTATCCGTTTGCAGCATGCTGTGGCTGTCTTTCCACACAGTACACATACATCCACCTCATCCTACCTGCCTCAATTTGCTGAATGAGCCTTGTGGATGGTTGTTGAGGGCCTTTGCCTGTTTGTGCCACACAGTGTTGCAAAGCCTTCTTGTCCAGTTACCTTTGTATCCTCTTCCTGTGAGATTCCTAACTCAGAGTAGTGTTTTGCTGATAGATACAGCCCCGTTGTGCCGCATCTTTAGGTAGTTTGAATGACAGCCAGCTCAAGTTAACTCATACCAGGTTAGCAGGAAGTCTATTATTTTTCACCAGAGGCCCCTTCCTGCCCAGGATCTCCATGGATTCTGCTAATCCAGTGATACCAAGAGAAAACAGGTCAGGCCGTGTGCAGGACCCTTTTTGGGGTCTGTTCTGCCCATCATAAAGGTCAGGATAAAAGACAGGCAGTCAGGAGAAAAGCAGAGGAAATTTACTTGATTATTGTTTTACAGACCCAGGGTGCCTGTCCACTTGTATGTGTTGGTTTGATGCAGCATAATAGCCCTGCGGGAGTATGACTGGACAAAAAGGGTGTGATCTAATGCTGACGACTGAGGAGGGCACCCCACAAGCCCTAGATGCTTGGGTTCTTCTCGGCCTCTCTGTGCAGTGTTCATTCCTCCCGGGAACCGGGCAGAGCCCCTTCTGAAATGAGGGTCTTACGATCCATTCCCAGACAAGATAGGTCAGAGAATCTGTGTGTGGCCAGCTCCAAGGCAGAAAGATGGGGAAAATTAGAGCAATATTTTTGGACTTTATGATTTGCTTTGAGGGAAAGGAGTTCTATGACGGGTCTGAGGGGAGAGAAACTCTAGTTTCTGGGGCATTCCTTGCAGGGAGAAAGAGGAGGGTCTAGGGCCTTGGACACTTTCCTGTCCCAGGCCCCATGCTCTGTGCAGCACCACAGAATCTCGTGTCAGAGACAAAGGTCAGTGACCCACTGTCACTGTCCAAGGCGGCCCTCCTCACAGGGAGAATAAACAGATCCACGCATGAGCAAGCCACCATTGGATACTAATAAGTTCAGGGTACTAAGGCAGAGAGTCAGGACTGATGGGAGGGCTGCTCAGCTCCTCAGTGGGGAGCAAGGAAGCCTGACTCAAAGCCTCAGAGTGGCCATCAGGGAAAGCCTGGGGACACAGCACAGCCCTTGATGGAGGCCAGCCCAGCTGGAGCAGAGTGACTGGGGACAGTGGTGGGACTGGCCCTCTGAAGGGGGAGGGACATGTCCTGGATAGATGCTGCAAATCAGCAGAGAGCAAGGACCCAGATCAAGCACACAATGAAGACAGAGACACAAGTTCTCTGGGATCCAACCCAGGGTTGGAACAAACTTGCTTCTTACAGAGTTGATTTTGTAGGTTAGGAGTACGTGCGTGCAGTACATGCTCAAGAAACTGTCTACGTGATTAACAATTTAGTTTAACATCAGCACTCTAGCTTACTTCCTTGTTTCTGGACAACATGATTACCCTGGAGGCCTGTTCCTCTGGGTCATGTCAACCTCATGGTCAGCGCCTTCTCTGAAACATTCCTCAGTCAAAGTTTTCTGGGAACAAGTTAATTTTTAACAAAGGAGCTGCACACTGTCAGTACTCCCACAGATAGACCCTGCCCAGCACCCCTGGACAATGGCTTCGCACACTGTGTGAAGATCTAAGAAGCCCTCTACACAAATATGTCTCCTTAATTTGATGATCTAGATTTTGTGCCTTTCAATTTTGAATATTTTTAGCTTTATCCAAATTAAAATTTTTTTGTTGTTCTGTTTTATTTTGTTTTGTTTTTAGAGCATGGTCTTCAACCCACAGTCCTCCTGCCTCAGCCTCCTGAGTGCTATGATTATAGGTATTTTTTTTTCCAAACAGGAAAAAAAAAAGGGTTTCTGGATTTTTTATGGCCGTGAGTCTTCATACCATATGTTTTACTTCAATGCAATCTTTTTAACCTATGTTGGTTCAAAAATGTTCCTAAGTGAGGCTGAAAATAACTTAGTGGTAAGGATCTAAAATGACAGTGTATGAATGGAGCCCGAAGTTTGGGAAGTGAAAACTCCTTCATAGTTTTTAGCTGTTCCTGTCCCAGACCAGTGACAGGTGTCAGATAGAAAGTTTGATTTTCCCTATTGATGCTACTTATTTCAAATTAACCCTCCTGCCGTGATCCTCCAGGCAACAAATGAAGCATTGTGAAATCTTTTCTAGTCTTCTCAATAGGCAATTAGACATTCTTTAAGACAATAAATTTTGTCCGTATTGCACCTGATTATGCTCATTTACGAAAGTGACTAAAAACAGTGAATCAAATTTGTTTTGTCTGGTTACAGTAACATAATCATCAGAGCCTTAAGAGAGAGGATGGGGGCCTGGAATTGGGACACCTGGAACTGACTAGCTCTGCCCCAGGGAAGGCTGCGTGCCCTTCAAGCCTCAGCTTTCTCAGCTGGGGAGATCAGTGCGTGGGGATGGGCACTGGGATGCCGCCACGGCACTGGTGAGCTTTGGTAAGCCAGGACGCTACACATCATCCCTCAGTATACTGGGAAGATTGGTTCTGGGCCCTCCTGGACACCAGAATCTGAGGAGACCCAGGTCCCTTGTATAAAATCGCTCAGTATTTCGTATAACCTAAGCCAGCTCTTGAGGACTTACAATGCCTCGCATAATGTCAGTGCTGCATACAGTTACCGCGCTGTACTGTTTGGAAGATAATGGCAAGAAAAAAGTGTGCATGTTCGGGACAGATGTGCTTTCTATCTGCAGTTGAGTGAATCTGTGGCTGCAGAATCTCAGATACAGAGGGGCCCACCCTATGCATTTCTTATATTGTCCATCTTCAAATGGTCCATGCACATTTTATACATGTATAGTACATGTGATATAGTTCACAGTAAGTTCCTAAACCAATCAACAAATAGCTGTTGAGTTACCAGACAAAGAGCAAAATAAAGGATGACCTTCCCTCTGGACCACCTCGCCAACAGGACAAACCCAGGTAAATGCAAAACCTCTCCTCCCCTCAAGTCAGAACGTGCTCTTCTAAAAAATAATTTTGTTCAAAAATTAATCAGTGAAATTTTTTGAATAAAATATAGGACAGAGTACACTTAGTCCTGCTCTCTTCCAACCTTGCCCTCCATTTGCCCTCACTTGAGGATTTCTGGTTCTGTCTCCAGAAGTATTCAAGAAAGCCAAAGACAAAGAGAGTATCTTAAAATCAGCAAGAGAGAAGCAGATAGAAGTATTTGTGTGTGCACTGCTGCTTTACAGAAAAGAAATGTGCTGCTCTGTGCTTTGCATATTATCATTTATCTGAAGCACTCGTTCAGACCTTAGATCTTAGAAATCAACCCGTGGAGACAACATGGTCAAACGTGGCTCCTGAGAGCCTCTCGGACTGGGAACTGAAATAAAACACAAAATCACTTTCCCCTTAATCAGAACACATTCTTGTAAAACATAGTTTCATTTAAAGAGTAATCGGTGGACATTTCAAAGTTTTTGAATAAAATAAAGACTCTAGCACACTTTGTATGGCTCCCTTCCAAACTTGCCCTCCATTCCCGTGGCAGGTGGGTACCCACTGATGAGTAGGCAGCACCCAAGAGGCAGGAGAGTTTCTGCCATCTTGGGTCACTTTCCGCATGCCAGGGACCAAGCTACCCAGCCCTTGCAGTAGGTGCTGTAGTATGTGCATTTTCAGAAGAGGAAACCAGAATGTCAAGAGGTTAAACCTCTCAGCTGTGCCCACTCAGCCGGTAAGTGCTTGCTCCCAACCACCATGCCCCACCCCTCACAACTGGATTTGGTGATTCGCTCCCCATCCTCCATCTTCTCAGAAGTTGATAGAAATCACGGTCGATGATGGTGATAGATAAGCCCTTCTAACAACTCTCCTTAGGTGTTTTAAGGGATCCTTTTCAGTTTTAACTGTTTCTTTCAGATTTTGCATATTCTCTGGAAGGCACTTGGTGGATTTTTATGGGTACTTCCTGCTCGTCTGAATGAAGGGCGAGTCCAGGGCTGCTACTGACCTCCCTCTCTCCACAGATCCGTGTGATGGTGGACCTGTGCAACAGCACCAAGGGCATCTGCCTCACAGGTAGGCTGGGGACCGCCACCCAGAGCCACAACAGCTGGCACTGGTGCCACCCAAGGCCAGGGCAGAACGGTCACCTAGGAACACTTGACCGTATAAAAATGCATGTTGGTTGACTTCTACCAGATGTTTTTAATAGGCTAAGAACCTACTGTAATATAATTATGAAAAATAATAATATTTTCTGGTATTGCCATAGAGATATGGCCGTGGAAAATAACTAGGACTTGGGTAATTAGAAACTGGTGACACCTTGAGCAAGGGCCAGAGATGTTTTCCTTACGTCTGTTAGTTTTAGAAGGGAAAAGACTTTGCTAAATGGTGGAGTTCTTTGACATGAGAAATAGTTGTGCCATCAGAAGTATTGCCCTACGTCGTGTGTATAGTGTGGACAGGAAGTCTGGGTGGAAACTGCTAAGTAGCCAAGAAATTCTTCTCCTGAAGACTTTTCTGTGTGGACCCTGCTTCTTCCCCCTGCACGAACCACTGACATGTGGAAAAGAGGAAAGAAACCGGCCAGGGCGCTTGGAGCCTTAGGATGGGAACAGCTGGTGGAAGGGGTGGTTTTGAGAGGAGTCTCCATCTCTGAGTTACGTGAGGGGAGGCCCTGTGCCCCTGCCTTCAGAAGGTGAGGACAGGGAAAGCCCAGGCCCCAGAGCTGTTGCCCGCTGCCCCCAGGCCAAGGGAGGCTCTGCACGGGCCAAGTTCCAAGGCTGGGCCACATGCTGACTTCCTACACTGGACCCCTGCTCTCCAAAAGGCGCAGCATTCTGAGGAAATGGGGGGCAGCATGCAGCTCCAGGGGCTCAAGACGGTGGCCACAAGCTTTGCGGCCAGCTGAAGCTGTCGCGGAGCTCGCCAATGAGTGGCCCAGGCTCCGGAGAGGTCGTGTCAGCACCTCACAGTCTGAGAAGCCTGGCTCCATCTGTGCCTCCTCATCTGCAGTGTCCACCCCACTTCCTCTCACTACCTGTAGGCCTGAGGAGGACGAGGGACACTGGTGGGTTTGCTGCAGTTAGAAACCTGGGCTATGAGCATGAGCGATGGAGGAGGCGAGCTTCTCTTGGAGCTCCACACACAAGCCCCACTCTTCTGCACTTATGGGGCCTCAGAGAGAAGAGCTGTAACCCTGCAGCCCCTTGGGAAATGCTAATTGAATAATTCAGGGCACTTTTTGGCCCTCGCAGAGAATTAAACATCTTCAGAACAGCCAGATCCTTTGTTCCGAAACTCTTGTGGCTTAAGCACCTTCCTTCAGCTATGAAGTCCCTTTTCCAAGCGCCAGCGTATGGCAGTAATGAGTACTAGAGAAACGCTCAGTGGATGGAGAGACGGGCACAAAAGCTGGCCGAGAGGCCCAGGAGAAGCCTCTTCTTCTGGTTTTCATAGCAGGGGCCCGAGAGCCGGGATGCACGGTAAATGCACAGGGTGCAGCTATTGAGACCACTTAGGCAGCGTGGTGGGCGGCAGGGATGACATCCATGCTGGAACTGCTGAGCACTCCAAATGCTTCTCAAAAGCCCACATTTTCTCCATCTGCGCCAGATTAAAATCAGGCCTCCTTTCACACAGAAAGCTCTTCAGTGAAGAACTTAGGTGTGAGAAATGCAAGTTGTAAAGCAAAAGGCGCCTTAGGGTAGGGAGGGTGGACCGGGCAACTTTGGGAGTGGGCAGCTCTACAGGCCCAAGAGAATGCCAGCAGGAGGGTCTCCAGGGCGCAGCCTGGGCCTAGGTCCAGAGCAAGACCTGGCCTCAACGAGATTCATCGACAGGGCAGGCATGTGTGGGTGGGGGTGTAGCTCAGCAGCAGAGCACCTGCTTAGCACACACAGGACAGCTGGGTTTGATCCCCAGCACCGTACACACCAGAAAACAAGGGTATGTTAGCGTGGGGCTGGTCCGGCTGTGAATCGGAACCCCTGTCGTGTGGCCTCGTGCAGCCTGTGACTTCTCAGTGAACAGCCAGGGTGATTGCCTAGCTAGAGTGGTCGGGGGCATTGTTAGCACAGTTTGTCAAGCAACATATGCCATATGCTTTTCTGGGTGCATCTTTTTACTCCTGGGCCCACATTTCCTGGGGACCTCAGAACCATACCTTGGAAAAAGGCAAGTTCTTGGGTTGTTCTTTCATTACAGCGACCTCTCCATGCAGACTTGGAAAATGTTGAAGCCGTCGTATTGCCAAACTGCTTGTTGGTGCAGACACCTCAAATCCACAGTGCCTATCCTCCTTGCAGCCGACTTGACCAGGGCGGCACTTGCCCTTACTCCCTTATCCTCTACCCAGGCAAACATTCATGCCATATCTCCTTGATCCTCGACGTGGCCTCGGGTCATTCTTTCCTGGCATTCTAGAAAGCCACTGCTTCCATGGCTGGATTGGCACTTAAAACCTGCCTGCCATCCCTCCTGCTCTTTTTAAAAAGCCCACGACCATAGCCCAAAGTTGCAATGCACCCAGTAAATGAGACTGAGCTGAAGCTGCAGTTTAATGGGGACATGTGAAGAGAGACTCCTTTCTCATCAGTGCCCAAGGACTGAGCCCACGGCTGGGACAGGCCAGCTTCAAAGGGCTTGTGTGGCTATGGAGGGCTCAGCCAGTGCAGCTCTGTAACCGGAAGGACAGGCTGTGCTCAGACAGCTGGCACATCTGCTTGTGTTCTCACCCAGCTGGACATCCTGAGCAATGCAGCCAGTCGCCTCAGTGTTTGTGGGTTCAGTGTGAGGCTCTGGCCCTCTCAGGCTGTCCCATAAGAGAACCTAGCAGCTGGTTCTCTTGGGAAAGGATCCACACCGCCTGTGGCCTGGCTCCTGCCGGACTCTGAAGCTGTGGCCGACAGGAAGTCCACAGCCCAGGGATCATTACAGGAGGCCAAGAGAGAGAGAAGCAAGGCCTCAGGCCTCCGGGCCTGGCTTCTCAGTTTTGAGTACTGCATTTTCAAGAGCTCCTTTTAGAGCAGCAGGCCTGGCCTTACCTTCAGATGAATTTCTATTGGTTTGGCGTGGTTTTCTTGGGCTTCAGTGTTGCTGCTATCAGCAAGATGTCAGGAGATCCAGAGCTGCATCCTCTGTGTTCCTTGCTGCACTGAGCGTGTGGCTCAGCTCAGGCAACACCCATTTCAACCCCATCCCAGGTAGAAGAGGAGGCTGTGGAGGGAAATTAGAGATGCTCAGGGTGATTCTTGTCCCCTTGATGTGAACCCAACTGGTCACATCGCAGATCACATCACAGCTGCCTGATCACAGGTCTGCAGTCAGCCTCTGGGTGGGACCCACTCTTAGAGGCAGGATCTGACCCTTCCTTACACCTCATTCCTACTTGCCCAGGTCTTCAGTGCCTGTGTTTCTTGTTTCAATTAATATTCTGCCATGTGCTAGTGCAGAAACCCACCAGCGCTTACCTCAGAAGAAGGTGTGGGGTGGAATGTCATGAATTATAACGGCAGAGGAGTGTGTGTGTCAAGACAGGCTAGGCCATGTGTCGGTAGCATCAACTTATGAGAGCTTAGTGGTGTAATGCAGCGGAGGGTTAGATCTCATTCCACAAAGCCAGCAATGTTTGAGCGACTCTCCCACGAGAGCGGCTCCATCATCTCACCCCCAAGGAAGACAGGAGCAATGGACAGCACTCAGTGCTTTTAAAGGCCTGGGTTGCAAGTGTCTGACCCACCAGGAACCCCTCATCACACCCCCTCTGAGGGTGTGCTGACTGTGACTAATTCTCAGGGGGCCCGTGAGCACCTGCATCCCAGTCCTCCGCAGCACTTGGTAAGAATGCAGCTTCCTGGACCTTGCTCTAAATTCACCCTGAGTGAGAATCTCCAGAGAGGACCCGGGTGCTGCATTTTAACAAGCACTGTGGGTGGTGGACCCACACACTAGGAACTGTGACCGGGGTCCATCTAGAGACCCGGACAAGGGCAGCAAGTCCTCAGTGCACAGCTCTTGCGGCAGTGTCACCGTGTCCAGCCCATGGACATAGCAACAGGGCTTTCCTGGAGGCTCCAAAACCTACTGTACACACTCAGTCTTGCTTCATACAATAAGCAGCACTATTGTCAAGTTGCCCTTCTCCTGACGTCTGTTAACAGGCCTCCCCATTCCTTTCCGGGTGTGGGTGTGTGTGTGTGTGTGTGTGTGTGTGTGTGTGTGTGTGTGTGTGTGTCTGCCATCTGGTGGCAATGCCATGTAGCCACAGGCTGTACTGACTAGAGAAGATGAGGCATTTTCACAAATCATTTGGCTTGAAATGGGATTGCAAATACTGAGCAGATACCCTCAAACACCTATTCCCCTGAGCATCCCCATGTCCCTGACCTCTACCATCAGTGTCCCAAGCCCCCAGCTACCCAATCAGACATGGAGTTTCACTCATTCCACTGAAATACTGGAACTCCTAGCTTTCCCTGTAATTTTACAATCACCACACTTATCCACAGCCTCATCCTTGATTTTAACTACAACGATCTGGATGTCATCTCAGTCCACCTAGTTCTATTCACTTTCCAGCCATGCTGATTTCCCAGCATCACTTTCGCTCCAGAACCTCCTGCAGCCCCTCGCTGCCTCTCTGATCTCACCACACCTTCTGGCTTGGAGTCAGTGCTTCTTGTGCCCACCCCGCTCGCAGCTGCATTCGACATTGTCTCCAACCATTCTGGTTTGGCCAGTCCTCCTTCTCTTACCCTGAACCTTGTGAGTTATCGCCTGTGGGCCTTTGTTCCTGCTGGTCCCTGGCATGCTAGGCCCAGCTTTACCATAATCCCATTGTTTCCTCAGGGCTGCTGTTCAAGACTCCCCTTCTTGGAAGCCTTCTCAGACAGCTGTGTGTCCAAGCTCTCACAGGATCCCTGCAGAGTTACTTTGTGGCTCACCGTGTTACATTAAGGTTCCGAAGGGTCCCCCTTTCCCATGTAGATATGAGCCCTGCAGACAAGGGACTGAGAGTTTGGTGCACACAGTAAGTGCTTAGTAAATGCTGGCTTCTGAATGGTCAGGCCTGGATTTGTGGAGAGCCCTTTGCACCCCACTGTTGGTAATCATCATATGTGGTCTGGAGAAATAAAAAGGAGCTCAACTTCTGTCAGCTTCTCATAGGACAACCTCATTGGCTTGTGTGTGTCCTCAAATAAACTCCTTGACAATAAGAGACTCTGATTTGTACAAAAAAGCAAAATAATTTGTTCAGTTGTATAAAAGATTCGTCCTGATTCCTTAGATCTTTGGGAATTTTACACTAAAGAAGGTATTGTTACCTGATCTGGGTCCTCAAGTTTTATCAGACTACTTCATGCAACAAAATTGAGACCCAGCAAGTCCACATCAGCCCGTGATGGCCCTCCCAGCCCTCAGAGGCCCGGAGGAGACCAGTGGAAACAAGCCTGCGGGCCTACGCTCAGGACGGCTGGCCCACAGCCCCGCAGTGATAGCAGCGTCATGTGCAGTTCTGCACAGGGCCACCTGCATTGCACTGACACTCAGATAATCAGGTCAACTGTTTCGGAGATGACTAACGTATGAATCTAGAGAAGTCAGCCCAGACACGATTCTTGCCGGGCATCGTGGTTCATAACTATAATTCCAGCACTTGGTAGGCTGAGGCAGGAGGATTGCTGTGAGTTCAAGGCCAACCTGGGCTACATAGTGAGCTCAAGGTCAGCCTGAACTAAATAGCGAGACCCTTTCTCAAAACAACAAAAATAAAAATAAATAAATACATAAATAAAAGAAATGATTCTTGATCCACTGAGACTTAAACAAAAGTGGTTTGATTGGCAAATGAGTCTATGTTGAACTGTCCTTAAGGGTAAACAAATATAATGAGCTCTAAATACAAGATGTGGGGCAGGTTTCTAGGACGTTTTAAGAAGGGGGGCATCTGGGGTGCTGTTGTTTTTCTTCCACCTGCAATTTACCATCTACATTTCTTTTCTGTTGTAGGACCACCTGGCCCACCAGGTAGGTGCTATGGCAGGTCTTCGCTCACAGGGAAGATGGGGGTGGCTGGATTCCCCCAGGGGTCCCTGTGATGGAGTGAGGTGGGGGAGGAAAGAGCGTGGAAGCAGCTGGCTACTGCCCCCCTTCTCTGCGTCCCCGTCACCCTAGGACCTGCCACCCCGTTCCCTCAGCTCTCACCACTTCAGATAGAGAAGGGACTCAGCAGGAGGGAAACCTGCTCTTTCCTTGCTTACAGGGACTCACATCAACATCAGTGCAGATTTTATTTTAAATTCCTGTTTCCTTGTTTTGACTCAGGACCTCCAGGAGTTGGTGGGTTACCAGGACACAATGGATCTGACGGACAGCCTGGTCCCCAGGGCCCAAAAGGCGAAAAAGGAGCGAATGGAAAAAGAGGAAAAATGGGTATTTTGGCAACTTGTCTAATTAATTGCCTTATTTCTCACCTCTGTGTTGCATTGGGATGGGCTAAGCAGCATGCACCGGGGGTCACATGCTACACCTGCTTCCTGGGGACTGGGTTACTCTTGCCTGGGAGCTGCTGCATGCTAGGTGCCACTGGCATCTTTTCTGAGAGAAGGGGACACTCTGTGGGCTGCGTGACAGCTGCAGTGCTAACCCACAGTCTGCCCAGCCTCCTGCCTGCCCTTGCTGCCTCCTTCTTCCCAGCAAGTCCTTGCGTTT
Organism: Hystrix cristata; assembly: GCA_004026905.1. NCBI lineage: Eukaryota > Metazoa > Chordata > Mammalia > Rodentia > Hystricidae > Hystrix > Hystrix cristata. Next base: position 15,789 of record PVJO010012029.1, on the reverse strand, counting down.
GGTGGAAAAATCACTGGACTGACCTTGGCCCCTGTGCTGTAGGCCCCTGTCCCCAACTAGAGTGCTCTGCCTGTTGGAGTAGAATGGCAGCATCCAGGCAACCCCAAGCCTGGTCCTCAGTTGGGGGTGTGGCTAGAGGAACGTTCTCGACTCATTGAATAGGGGCATTGCCGTCGTCTGGGCAAAGGCTGGGAAGCACCAGGATATCCGTCAGGTGTATCCAAAGAGCAGTGAGACCCAGACTGCTGCGTCCCGGCAGAGGCTGGGCCAGGCTGGGGCAAGGGCTGCAGGGCTCTGGGCACCCATGCTGGGGGTCGCTGGGCATACTGGCAGATTCCCCCGAGAGCTGGCCCATGGAGGGAGAGGCCTGGAAGACAAGGCGAGAGTGACCACTGGGAAGCTTTTAGGAAGGCCAGCTCGTGGTCAGCAGGGAGAGACAAGGTTGATTTTAGGTGGAGCACAGCTCCACCTCATCTGTCCAACCCTGGGCTCTGCTGTGCAAACCCGCCAGACAGGCCCTGGGCTGCAGGAACGCTGGCAGTTCTTTCAACGGCATAGCTGTCCTTTTGAGCAATTCTGCTGTTACTCTCCTAATGACTGAAGTGAGCACCAGGGGAGAGGGAGAAAATTGCCCGGCGCCTCTCCCATCAGCAGCACTGCCACCCACGTCCCAGGGCACAGCGCTGTGGACGGTACTGGGTACACCAAGTCTGGGGCAGCTTGGCCCGCAGAGGCTGCAATTACAGCAGGAATTACAGCGCGGTGAGGGCTGTATCTTCAGTTAGTATAATAATTATAATTACATATGAGCAGCAGTGTAGAATAATCATGGCCATCAGCGTGCAGTATCCAGTCTGTCCCGGGAAGACTCCAACATGTGACCCAGGCCGGGCACTAGGCACTGAGCATGATGGGGACACACTCGGGCTGGGCTCCTGGCTAGGACTAGGCCAGGGGAGCGGGAAAGAGGCGGCTTCCCAAAAGACTGGAGATGGATCCCCCCCTTAGCATGTGACCTGCAACCCAGGGAAGGCAGAAAAGAAAAGAGCCACTCAGTTACCGGACAACAGTTTATGTGACAGGTGCCATTCCAGCTGTCGGAGGTCCAGAAATGACGCTGGCTTTGTAGGACAAAGGAAACATCTCCTCCACCCACTGAAGTCCCCTAGAAGACATGGAATAGCAGAAGAGGCTTACAACTCATTATGGGCACAGAGGCAGCCACCTGCTGTAATTACCCACCACCCAGCATTGTTCAGAAGCTCGTACCTCTCCCCCATGGGGACGGGAGATGTTGACAATTTTGAGGGGCTATCAGTGATTATTGGGGTGAGCAAATGGTCCTGGGGACAGAAATTAGCTCTTATAAACATTCTCTTTGGCCAGGTACAGTGACTCATACCTGTCATTCCAGCTACGTGGGAGGTTGAAGCAGGAAGATTACAAACTCAAGGCCAGCCTGGACTTAGGAAGACTGTCTCAAAATAGAAAAAAGGTCGGGGGATGTAGCTGCATGGGAGAGAGCTCGAATGCAGGTCTCTCTGACTCCTGGTCCCTGCTCTTAACCACACAGATGCTCAACTTCCTGGCCCAGGGGCTTGGGCCTGGGTGTGTGAGGGGCTGCTAGAGAGGCCTCCGAGCAGCACAAAACAGAAGCCTGGGACTCTAGAGCTGGCCTGGGACTCTAGTAGCTGACAGTGAGGAAGGCTGGTCCTGCCTGGAGGGCTCCATCCAGCTCACAGAGCAGCCTGCAGGACCTTTGTGAGGGCGAGTGTCCCGTCAGCAGTAGCCTGCCTAGCAGACAGGGGACAGAGGACTGGCCTGCACCTCGTACTGGCCCAAGGCCGTGGGCAGTCACCCTACCAGTGTCGAGGATCTCCTCATCTGTAGAAAGTGGAGCATCTGTGGATGGAGGAGGTGGAGTCACAGCTCTATCATAGCTTCCTGTTTTAAATATTCCACTGTAGTGCTGTCTGTGAAGGCAGGAACTAGTATGTCTCACCGATTTTGTTTTTTCATCACTCCTATCAGGTAGACCCCAGTGGAGGCTCAATAAATAGTAAATGAGTGCAGAATGAATAAGTGCACACACAAATGAATGCATGCATAAGGGAGATGAGTGGAGCACAGTGCCTCCATGAGGGCTTACAGGCCAGCTTGAGAGCAGGCCTGTCCGATTGGGCTTGGAAGGCTGCTCTCCACTCAGCAGAAAGTGCCGCCCAAGAGCAAGCCCGACCTCCCTGTGCAGAGAGGGACACACAGGAGCCAGGTAGGGCCAAGCCCTGCAGCAGAGAACGCAGGATGCAGGGGACACAGGAAGACAGGAGAGAGTGGTGGTCCATACCTGGGAAATAAGAGGCCAAGTGCACACCCATAAGCCCAGCTACTCGAGAGGCTGAGGATCACAAGTTCAAGGCCAGTCTGGGCAACTTAGCCAGTCCTTGTCTCAAAATAAAATTTTTAAATGAGCTGGGGCTGTAGCTCACTGGCAGAGCACTTGCCCTGCATCCACAAGGCGCTGGGTTCCATCCCCTGCACTGCGAAAACAAATACATTATTTTTAAATTAACACATTATAATTATATGTATTTGCTGGCCCCAGCTTGGCATTTCAATACATGTACACAGGTGCATCGTCAGATCAGGTAATCAGCACATCTATCAACTCAGACATTGTCATTGCTTTGTGCCGGGACCATCCAAATCAACTCTATTAGCTGTGTCGAAGTACTCAACAAGTCACGTGAGCCATAGTTATCCTGTGTGGCCACAGAACTTTAGAAGTTGTTCCTTGCCTGGGGGCACCCGTACCCACTAACCACCCTCTCTGCACCCTGCTGCCACTGCTCCTTCTCAGCCTCTGTGACCGCTCATCTGCTCTGCTCTTCCTTCCGATCTACCTGAGCTGCCATATCTGACTGAGAACACATGGTATTTGTCTTTCTGTGTCTAAATGATTTCACTTAACAAAATGTCCTAACCAAAAGGAGACTACTGGAAATGTTCTGCATGCATCTGAAAATACAGGCTTGGACTAGAGAGAATCAGAAGTGAAAGAGACCCCAATGTTGTCCACTGGGGAGCAGCATCTTCTATGAAGTTTGACAGTTGAGTGCCTCAGACTCAAGATTTTCTTTCTAGCTCTTTCTCATTTTCCCACTTAAAAGTTAATGCTGCAGTGTCTTCTCTAAAAGTCAAATCCTCGTTCTAAAAATACAGAAATAAACACTCCCTCCTTCTTGACGTCTTGGGACCGGGTTTTCTGTGGCACCCTCTGGTCCCCTTTCCCCGGCTTAGTCATCGACAGTTGGCAAAGCCCAAAATAAGCCGCCTTCCCTCAGCCCCTGTGGAGAGCGTGTGCGGCTGACCACCCTGCATTCTCACGCAGCCCCAGACCCTCACGCCAGGGGAGCTGTTTGTTTTGAGTGGGCGACAGCAGCAGAAAAATAGCAGAGAGCCACTTCTACTGCATGAGTTGGGCAGCAGAATCTGGCCTTGCTGTGGTGGCGGAATGTGCTGACTCGAGCCAGGGAGGAGTCAAGGGGCCGACGGTGCCGGGTCCAAATTATGTCACGTTGCAGCATTGCTGGGCAGGGTTGTGGCCCTGACCTGCCCTGAGTCTGGGTGGAAAATGTTGCACCCAGGTCCTCTGATATGAATGACCATTAGATGGTGTTTACTTTCTGACACCAGGGCCAGTGCATGGCCAAGGTGTTGATTCTGCCAACCAAAGATGAGGGGACACTTGGTCAGACGTGTTGGGCAGCAAGAGGGTGAAGGCAGATCACACACCCCACTGCCCTTCTTAATGAACACTTGAAAATGGCGATGCACCCCAGCTCGGAGGCATGCCCTGGACGCCCACCGACTACGGAGAAGTCTGCGTTGTAGCGATTGCAATGCGACATGGACACTGTTTTGTTTCACATACAGCCTTTTTGAGGAAGGACATGAAAGGCCTAAGAGGTGGGCCTGAAAGAAAGGAAGAGGAAATTGGATGATGATGCCCAAAGGCTCTTTGCACTAGAATAAATGCCTGAAAAAGAAAACCCGGGAGCAATTGGCAGGTACTATTTCTGAGCACAGCTAAATCGGCTCACACCACACACGAGTGTGGTGCACCGGACGCTATAGCAACGGTCTGGGCTCTGTCTCCCTCACGCAGGGTGCCAGGGCGCCTATTAAATCCCGACGAAGGAACGTCTTCTCATGTGGAGGGCTCTGCGCGATGGCTCTTTTCAAGTGTGAGAGCCACTTTCCAGCCGACGTGCTGGTGATTGTGCGGGGATGGCCCAGAGCCATGGTCTCCACTGCTTCCGGGAGGGATGCGTCCTGAGCTGTGACCTACTCTGTATCAGTACTGCTGAGTCTCCCTGTGGTGGCACCGGGTCCACGGAGCCACGAGTGCTGACGACGGAGGCCCGTGCCCCTGCTCCTCCCGCGGGCACGACGTCACTCCAGACAGGGACCCTGGGCCCCTTCTGGTTGTCAGTTCTAACTGAATCTCACGGTTTCCACTGAGATTGTTTTAGTGTTCGGCTGTAATTAAGCAAATGTTTCTTTGTTCTCTACGCTTTCTAACGGTGATCAATTCCATGAGGCTCTTTTGTGTACTGCAGCTTTACTTGGGATGGTCTGTGGACAGTCCCTTGAATGTGTGAGACAGAAACCACTCAAACGCGTCCCATTCCTCTGGGGTAAATGGCAGGCACTCGGAGCTCAGGGTGATGTGTTAGGAATGACTGACTTCCATGGAGGCCAGAGTATTTGGATGTGGCCTGTGGGATGCCATCACTGTGCAGTGTGCATGCCATCACTAAAAGTGCTTGAGAAGAGCCAATCACATGGCACGCAGAGGCCTAAGGGGTTGGGGGGGTGACCTGTGAGGTGCCTTCCAGCATGGAGCTCTGTGGTTATCTTGGGGTGACAGTACTGCACTCCAGCAGACCTGGTGGGACGGACAGAGGGAGCAAGCACGTCTGCAATGCCAGTGGCGCAGCTGGAGAACAGGTACTGACCTGTGGGATGAAGGGGCAGTTACTTAGCCAGGGCCAAAAGAAAGAACACAGAGATTGGCAGGGTAGTTGGAGAAGGCAAGCGATCCCAACCCCTCCGGGTTATGAACACTGAGAGGAGCTAAAGGTTTATGTGCACTAACTCTGGCTCTTCCTTGTTCCCTGAAATCTGCCACCCTGAGCAGCGTTCCTACTGAGCAACATCTTAAAAGGCTCTCGTCAAAATGGGCAAATACATGGAGATAGAGGGTCTGGTTACTTGGTCTATACCTGGCAATATCTGTGTAATATTAGGCAACCCCTCTCCCTCTCTAGGCCCTGGAGTCCTGTGTGCTCTGAGTGTCATCGGATGGGGCCCACCACAGGTCCCCCAAAAGAGATGAGGCCCTCAACTTGCCTGGGGGTGTTCTTGACGGATCATCACAGAAAGGCCTTTCAGGATGGGTAGGCGAGAGGCAGAGGCAGACTTGTTAGGCAAAACCAGAGAAGTGCATGCTCAACGGGACAGCTCTCAGACCTGGGATGGGGGTGTTTATGTGGCATTGGGGTGTCCTCCGGATGGATGACTTAGGATGTCTAGTCCTTGAGTCATTTATCTTTTACTTAGTGTCTTTGAGGTTACCCATTAGCAGGCTAAAGTGAAAACTGGCTTTACCAACTGGGTTAAGATGCAGTTCGCATGTGTTTGAAGTTTAGTGATGTGGTACCCAATTAACAGAATTGTTTCTTTTAAGCATGGAAGTCTTTGGAGTTTATGGATTTATAGCATTTGGAGAAAAACACAGGCCGAATTTACGGACTTACTGCATCTTTAAGACTGTGTAAGAGTTAGGAGTTGAGGGGTGAATCTTGGGTAACTTTGATTATGTCTTAGAACCATAGATTTTTAGTTTTTTTTAAATTACACTTCCTCAAAATTATGATTTCCTTGCCTCCTTTATATTTACTTTTATTTCTTCTATCTTACATTTCTGGTAGCTTTTGTTTATTTCTTGAGATTTTTACATAAATATGTTATCTGCAAACAAAGACAGTTTAATTTACCCTTCCCAGCCGTTATGCCTTTCACCTGTGCTTCTTTTTCCTTGTCTTATTATACCGACTGTGACCTCCAGTAGAATGTTAGAAAGAGAAAACTGATGAGAGTAGCCGGATGTGGTGATACACACCTGTGATATCAGCTACTCAGGAGGCTGAGGCAGGAGGATCACAAGTTCAAGGCTAGCCAAGGTACTGTCTCAAAAATTTAAAAAGAGCTGGAGATGTAGCTCCATGGTGGAGCACTCATCTAGCATTGCACAAGGTTCCAAGAACCCTGCTCTACAAAACACAAAACAAAATAAGGAAAACTGGCCACAGTAGATGCCCTTGTCTTGTTCCTGATATTAGGGGAAAGCACTTGGTCTTTTTCTGGTAAGGATGATGTTAGATGTAGACTCAGTGAGATGCTCTCTTTCCGACTGAGGAAGTTCTCTTCTATTCCTAGTTTGATAAGAATTTTTGTTAAGAATGGATGTTGAATTTTATCAAGTGCCTTTTCCACACTCATTGAGATGATCGTATGGTTTTTTTCTTGCTGACATTGCTAATGCTGAATTGCATCAACTGAGTGATTTAAATTTTGGAGTCTGTTCTGGCAGGCAAGTCAGTCTGGTCCTCTCCAGCTTGTGTTTAAGCTATGTCATGATGGATTCACAGCCACCTGTACCCTGGGCCTCCGTTTGTTCCATCACTAAGACTTTTTGGGAGCTCTGCCTGTTACCCTGTCCATGCACAGTAACAGCTCTGCCTTCAATAAGAGAATGGCTTGTTCCAAACCAAATGTGAGTGCCCACAGCCAGGGAATATATTTAAGTTTCCCTGAGTGATGTGTTCCAGAACAAAAGGGGTTACATGAACTGTAATAGCCAAAGAACAAAGCCACAAATCAGTACATTCAGTGGATACATGAGTGGGAGCATTCGGGGGCGGGCTACGGTCAAGGGGGTAGCTCTGTCCTGTAGATTCAGGTGTAGCAGCACTCCTCACCTTAGACTGGGCAGAGGCTGGAGTCTGCTGAGCTTAACAGTCTGGGTCGACCTAAGCTGCAAAAACATAGTGAACAGTAAAGGGCCATTCTTCTAAGGTACCCCCGATAATTCTGACTGTGGACTTGCAACGCTGCATCTCTCCACAGTCACCATGGTCCGTGCAGCCAGGTCAGTCTGCAGGATCTTTAATATGGATGCAGCAGGTCCAGATGAGGTAGGATAGAAGAAATAAAAATAGGTCAAAGGAGACAAGGAAGTTGGGATTTTAAAATTGTACTTTTAAGAAAAAATGCAGGGCTGGGGATTTAGCTCAGTGGTTAGAGTGCTCACCTTGCAAGCTCAAGGCCCTGAGTTCGATCCCCAGCACCACAAAAAAAATAAAAGAAAAGAAAAGAAAAGAAAAAATGCAGCTTCAGGAAACTAAAAAAAAAAAAAAAAATCCTTAAAGTAAGCCTGGACCTTGGGCTCTCCTATTCGCATCCCTTTCACCAGTAAATTGTGCGTCCTCAAGGAAGTAGCAGTATGAGCAGGCAGCAGATTTCACCTTCAAACACATGGACGAGAAGGTGAGTTTGCAGGTGGTGCAGACCTGTAATCCTGGCACTCTGGAGGCCAAGGCAGGAGGATCATGAGTTCAAGGCCAGCCTGGACTACATAGTGACACCCTGTCTCAAAAAAACTGAAAAAGAAAAGGACTATATAAACAGAATGGAAATGTCCGTGAAACAAGAGTGCCAAAGGCTCTCGGTGTGTCTCGTGTAACATCACTGGCATTTCCTGCGCTTCCAGACGCCTTCAGGTCAAAGGGTGGAGCTGGCAAGTTCTTGTCCAAGGCAGCAGCTGGAATCAGGCACAAGTTCTGCCTCTTACTCAGTGGCCACCGTCTTCACTCCAAAAGTTCTCTCAGTGTTGCTTTAGATGTAGGAGTCCTTTCATTTTCATGCTACACAGCTCTCTGCTTTCTGCTATTCTCGCTCATAAAGTCTAGCCATTTCCATCTCCCCAGACGGACCTTCGGCTCCTCGGCTCAGAATTTGCTGGGCCCCATTTGGGCCCGCCCTCCTGTGCTGCTGGCCAGTGAGTCAGGGTGATCTAGGGTGCCCTGCGCTGCCCATGCCCACGTGGAGACGCGCTGTCTCAGATCTGGGCTGGTTTCTCTCTGCGGCCCCTGCAGTCGTGGCCCTCCACAGCGGAGGCAGAAATGTGACCTCACTGTTGCCGTCCCCATTCATGGCTGTCCTAGATAACTTCCCCTGGTCAGCTGTTGTGTCTGGAAGTGTTGCACTGGAGGGTCACAGCAATGGGTGGTGGAGATGGACTCGGAGGCCCCGCAGTTGTCTTAGAAGCATTAGTTTAATCACTTGGCCTCGGTTTCAGAAAACACTGATAAAACCAGAGTAAGAGCAGCCATCCAGCCTGCCACTCCAATGCATGTGAGAAATAAACCAAAGAGCACAGATGCCACGAGTCATTACAGCGGCCTGCTGATTGTCCCGTGTACCCTCTGGGCGTGGTGCAAGACTTCGGTTAGGACTCCTCACCTGCCCCTGCCACGGTGGTGGTCACTCCTGCCTCCCCCGCTTCTCTAAGATACAGTCTATCGCAGCCACCTGGGGGTGCTGCGCTCTAATGAACGATGACCATGTTGCTGCCCTGAAATGCTTGGGAAGTGACAGCAGTCGGTTTGGAGGGCTGCTTCACCCCAAACGTGCACTAATTGCAAAATGGCATATCAAGATTTCTTGCACAATAGGCTAATAATCTTTTTTCCTCCTTCAGGGCTGCCTGGAGCCACAGGAAATCCAGGGGAAAGGGGAGAAAAGGGAGACCCAGGTGAACTGGGCTCCCCTGGAAATGAGGGCCCACCAGGGCCAAAGGGCGAGAAGGGGGATAAAGGAGACGTGTCCAACGACGTGCTGCCAGCAGGTAGGCACCTGCCTGGTTCCCCTCCAAGGGCTGTCTGTGGCCCTCCCTTGTTCTGCAGCAACTTCTGGAATTCTGTCCTTACAAGAGGAGAAAGCTGTGCATGTTTCTCCCCGTGGGCAAGACCGGATCTGGATCTAATCATGAGCCTTCTTTTCCTCAGTGCTGGAGACGGCCCAGGGCGTTCGTGCTGAGCTATACCACCAGCCCTTTTTTTATTTTTTATTTTTTTTATTTTTTATTTTGAGACACGGTTTCAGTAAGTAAGTTGCCCAGGCTGGTCTCAAACTTGTGACTCTCCCAGGTGGTTTGGAAGAATGATGGAGAGATTGTAAAACTCTTAGCACAGTTCGTGGCACACAGCAATCACTTCAGGAAAGGGGAGAGCTTGGTGGGACCCCCAGAGTGGCCCGCTTGGCCTTTCCCGTATGTGAAACCCTGTTCCTGTGGATAGCTCTTTATCAATTTCTCCTCTCTCTCTCCTCCCCCTCCAGGTGCCAAAGGTGACCAAGGACCCCCCGGCCCACCTGGGCCCCCAGGCCCTCCTGGCCCTCCCGGGCCCCCTGGAAGCAGAAGAGTCAAGGGCCCCCGGCAGCCCAATATGTTCAACGGCCAGTGCTCAGGTCACCTGCCCCTGCCCCAGGGTACCCGCTTTCCCGAAAATGATTCCAAACTCCGGGCTCCACCCCAGGCTTTGTGGCCAGGATTTTTAAAAGAGAGGGAGGAGATCTTGCCCCAGATGAGTCACAGAGTTGTCTGGGCAGTCTGTCCTGGGGAAGAGGAAAGGCGGAGAATGGACCCCTCGTGTCTGCCTTCCTGCCTCTCCCTGCTCATCACCAGCCTCTCCTCCTCCCTCCCTCCCTGCTCCTTTACCTCTTGAAGGCAAAGCTGCCAACCTGCAGCAGTGAATGCCTGGGAGGGTGAAGTGCTCAGTGGAGGCTCCGGAGATGACAGGGCGGACTCCCCCGGCTGAATGTCCCTACAGTACAGGGGGGAGCATGCTGAGCACCCTCCTCCACTGAGCCACACCCCAGTCCTTCATCACCCGCGACTGAGTGCTGATGATGTGCCAAGCATGGTGCGAGGTGCTTTGTTCTTTTTATCCTCACAGCCATCCTACCATACTGCCCTCTGCATCGTCTCCATATTACCATTCAAAACTGACAACTGAGGAGCCAAGTCCCTTGTCCAAGGTCGCTGTGTTAGGGACTCAAACCAAGGCTGCCTGGTTGTGCAACCCCAGCATCTTCTTCCAGAGGAGGAGGTCGTGCCTGGGGACCTGGCCCAGCCACTGAGGGCGAGGAGTCCCTGAGGTCTGGGGGCGCTGGGGACTTGTTCTCCAGCCAGTCTGTGGTGGGCGCCCTGTGAGATCGCAAGTCCATTAGAAATCAAGGGTCACGGGAGTGGGAAATGTTTCTAGGTGACATTAGCACTTCATTCCCGAATGAGTTGATCCAGGACAGAACACCTAACTTCCCCCAGGACGCGTGGCCAAGGCAGCAGGCACAGAGGTCCTGGGTGGAGTCTCTCCTAAACAGTCTAGTCCAGTGCATGGGCTGTCCTCTCAAGAGGACCTCTTGAGGCGAAGCACTCTGCTGTAAGAATTTCTGGGTTTCAAAGATGTCACCTCCAGTCCAGGGAATGGAGCCTGATAACAACTCTGCCCCTCAGCTGAGGGGTTAATGTTGAACGGCAGCAGCCCTGGAATGGGTGGGCCTGTCACCTGAGGGAGGTCTGATCTGAGCCTTTGGAGAAATCCTGTTTGCCGGGGGCACCATTGGCACCCACAGTGGTGACACCGCCCAGGTCCTGGGCTGCCGGACGTTTGCATCTGAGCTTGGCCCTCTTCCCTGCTCCAATTCCATTGCTTTAATGCTTTTTAATTCCCAGTGCATGAGACAGAAGTAGCAAGGTTGCAAAGGGTTGTAACGGCTCTGAGTCTGCTGTCCTCAGGTGACAGAGGGCTGCAGGGAAAGGGACCCTCTAGCTGGAGACCAGCTTAGAGACTCTGGAGGGCACAGCCCCTTCTGATCTCCTGGGAGCTTCCCTAGGGCAGTGGAGGGGCTGCCCTTTCTGTCTCAGCATTTGGCCTGTGAGCAGACCTGGCCCCTTCCAGAGCACCTGATCGGTGCAGCCTGTCCCAGGCCACAGCCCAAGGCCAGGCCCATCTCCTGTCCACTGGCCGCCACACTCCCCCAAAACCAGCTTCTCTTCTTTTCACTAAGAGGGCCATTGACAAGGCAGGTGGCCTCAGACCCCCATGAACCAGGCACCCAGGAAGCACCTATGTCCCCATACATCTTCACACAGAGGATCAGCAGGTGGGAATGGTGGCCCAGGCTGGGTAGCTCTTTGGTTCCTTTCTCCTTAGAGGCTCTGTGACTCCCCCCAGACACCTCCCCCAGGAAGACACAGGAAAGCAGGCCGCCTTGTCCTGAGGCTACGACTTCCCACCTCCTACTTGCTCCCCTGAGAGTGAAAATCTTTCCAGAACAATCTGTGCGAGAGACCCTGCTCACCAGGGAGGCCAGGAAGGTGTCACCAAGCCTCCCTCTCTCCGGGATGGCTGAGGGCCCAACAGGCTGGCTCAGGCCACTTTGTCCCCATTACTGACCACTATGACTTGAATGTGTCCCCAAGCACACAGGTCGGAAACTTAATCCCGTATGTAACTGTGACGGGAGGTGGGGCCCTTAAGAGGTGACTCGGTCATGAGGGATGAGCCTTCGTCCATTATCACAGGAGGGGCATCCTCGCAAAGGATGGGTTCCGCTCTCTCGACATGGACACCTCTGCCACGTCACGACACAGCCGGGCCGCTCACCAGAACCATGTCTGTCATAAGCTACCCAGTTACTGGTATTCAGTCATGGCAGCACAAAACAAACAGAGACACCAGTGTCCTCTTAGGGTTGTGCTCTCCTGCCAGCCGTGTCCCTGGGAAGCTGGTTGGGAGCGCACCAAACGGAGACGATTGGAAACACATGGCCTGGGCTTGCTTCAAAACAAGCAGCCAAAAAACTTGGTGGGCCTGTGTTACAGGGATGCTCTGAGGCTGGGGGACGGCAGCAGCTGTAAACCTGGGTGATCCCATTGTGCCAGCGTATCTGCTTTGATATTGCTGTTTCAGGTGAGACGTGCGCCATACCTAACGACGATACCTTGGTGGGAAAAGTAGACGAGAAAGTCAGTGAACAGCACGCCCCGCAAGCAGGTACAGAGCAAAGCATCCTGGGAACCGGGTGCAGCTCAGGTAGGGCGCTTGCCCACATGTGCAAGGCCCTGGGTTGGATCCTAGTACTAAAAAAAATAAAAGGAAGAAAAAGAGCATCTTGTTTTGAAATCCAAAAATTGGATGCCTTAAAGTCATAAGTGACAGGTCATTTTCTTTTCTTGTGGCAGAATCCGTGATTGCTTCCATTGGAAACCCAACCCAAGTACTGAAAGTGACAGAGACGTTTGGCACATGGATAAGAGAGTCTGCTAACAGGAGTGATGATCGGATTTGGGTGACCGAACATTTTTCAGGTACCTTTAGTTAACAGACGATCCAAATCTGTGTTGTAACTGTACTCTTCCTCTTTCCTTCAGGGGTATCCTACTTCTGTGCGTAATATGAAATCCCTGCTACTCTCGGTCAGATAAATGGCTCCTTATTTTAGAAAGTGGAAAAGATACTTTCCCTCTTTGAACATGCTAATGGCAGCCTTGCACTTCGGGTCCCAGGAACATGACCAAGGCATCCCAGTGTAGCCCTCCAACTGGAGGCCAGGTATCCAGGCGAAAACAGATAGCGTGGTGACTGCAAGCTTTATAATGCCAAGCCGTGATATGGAAGGAATGTCAGAGTCCTCGTGCACCATCCGTCTTTCTCTAGGGCTGGCACCATCCCAGGAGAGTACTTTGAGCCATCTTTCTAGGTCTGAGACATCTATTTATGGCTTGTGTCTAGATGTCCCCTCAAAGCCTCATGAGGTCATAGGTGGGGCTGTTTCGGGGGTAACTGAATCCAGAGTGTGTGATGCTGTGATTAAGGCTGTGTGATTCCTAAATCAGTCCACTGATTGGTTTGGCACTCCCCTAATCCCAGCAGCCTAGATAGAGTATAAAAAGGCAGAAAAAAGCTGCTAAGGTCTCTTGCTTTTCTTGCTGCCTTCTGCCTGCTATGAGCAGTTTCTCTTCTGCAGTGTTCTCTGCCAGGCCACCCTGCCTTGGAGCCAACCAATTAGGACTGAAACCTCTACAAACTCTGAGCTAAATCAACTTCCCTCCTTTAACTTTGGCTGTCGGGTATCTTGTCTCAGCAATAAGAAAAGTTAACTAAGACAATATCTATTGGATGGACAGCCCAGGGAAAAGGTGAGGGGCCACCATGAGGTCACATGAGCTTGGCTCTAGTGATACTGTCCCAAGGGAGGTGAACAGGAGCTGCCTGCAGTCGTCACAGCAGCCTCCTTCCAGAAGGGCTCCATTAGAGGCAGAGGTGAGAGAGAGGGCTGCAAAGAAACTGCATCTTTATTTCACCAAGGCTTACTGGTCAGCAGGGGACACCTGCCCAGGGCACCACCAGGGAAGGCTTTGGGGCCTGAAAGGAAACAGTGCCAGGGTGCATTGGCAGGGGCTGTGCCGGCCAGGTGGCTACAGGAGCCCCACTATTTGCTGCCCCTAAACACTGCAGGGTCAAGCAGCAAAGTCAGTTCTGCCGCAACTCTGGAAGACTCTTCGGGGACCCATGGGGGCCGCACTGTGAGCTTGGTGTCTGGGCTTTTCCATGAGACAACCCTGGGAACTTGCTCCTACCCTCCCTGACTCATGCCAGTCCTGTGCCACCTCCTGCAGGCATCCTGGTGAAAGAGTTCCGGGACTGGGCCTCGCTCCTGAATGGCAGTTACTCGTCTATCCTGCTCCCACACTACTTCCATGGTTGTGGGCATGCGGTCTACAATGACGCCCTCTACTACCACAAGGGTGGCTCCAACACCATCGTGAGGTGAGTCCTCGAGCGGAGGTCCCCAGGCCACCCTCTCTCTCCCAGGGCTGGCACACACTCTGTGGTCCATCTGGGTTTGTCATCAAGTGAGTGCCAGGATGTAGTCACAGCCTGGGGTCTGGACACCACAGAGGGTCAGAGGCAGGGCAGGTGACCAGAGAGTGCCCCAAGTCCAGCTGTCCCTTCCTGGAGGAGGGAGCAGCCCAACCCAGGGTTCCCAGAGAGTAGTTCTGTCTTGCAGATTTGGGGTGTGAGGAATTCGTGTCACAATTAAGATCATTGGAGGCAAGGGACTACGACCCTGTCGGGAGTCTTTGTCATCCTTATGGGGTCCATAGAGGCCAGCTCACTCCTTGCCTCTACATCCCCAGGGGTAGGGAAAAGGCCACCAGGTAGACTGTGCCCAGGTTGGTGGCTCAGCCCTCAGACACTGTTGAAGGTTCGTCGTTATGGCTGAAGGAGAAATAAACTCGGGACTTCAGAAGCACAAACAGAAGCAGGTCAAATCAAGAAAGAGATGAACTACAAGCCAGGCATGGTGGTGCCCTCCTGTGATCCCAGCAAACTGGGAGGCAGAGGCTCAAGGATCACAAATTTGAGTCCAGTCTGGACAATTAAGTGATTTAGCGAGACCCTGTCTCAAAATAAAAAAGGACAGGGGCTATAGCTCAGTGCAGAGGCCCTGGGTTCAATCTCTGTACCACAATACAAACAAACAAGAACTATAGTTTCTGGACACCTGGTTTCTGGTCCCAACTCTTCCACTTCCTCGGTGCCCTTGGACAAGAGAGATGCCACCTCCTGTGGTCTCAGTGTCCTCAGTAAAGAGATGGACAAGAGCCTCTGGGGCCTCCCAGCTTGACCCACATGAAGCAGTAGCCCCAGCATCACAAATGCCCTGGTCCTCCTCGTTCAGGACATGAGACGGTGCCCTAGGGAGCACAGGGCATCTTTCCTCTCTGCCGCCTCCCTTTGAGGCCCACCCTTCAGGCCTGGTGGCCTGTGAGCGCTCAGGTGGGGGTCATGTGCGGTGAGACATGAGCCTCAGCAGGGCAGGAAACACCCCCTCCGCCAGCCTCCTGCAGCCCTGGCCACCCCACCTGGGCGGGACCTGTGCCACTCAATGAGGACAGTGGATCTACCTCCTGCCCAGAGCCACCCCAAAATGCACCCTGTCTGAAGCTTCTCCTTCCTCCAAGGCCCCTGCTGCCACGTTACTCAGCACTGTTGTTACAGGGCTAAGCGCGGCACTGTGGTATGAGGGGCCTCGTCTTAGACGAAGCGCCTGCCACGCCGAGGAGACTGGCCCTGCGCCCTGCCCCATGCCAGGCGGCAGGTGGGAACCAGACTCGCTCTTACCGGGATGCAGCTGGGGGCTGCTGGGAGCCCAGACAGCAACCCCCCACCCCTCCTTTCCTCCAGGCTTGCTGTGCACACAGCCGGCTGCCGGCCGCCTGCGTTCCCTGGTTCCTCTGCTGCCCAATGGCACCCTCTGGTGTTCTCTCTTAGCCTCATGGCCCTGCGTTGTCATTCCTGGATTTAGGCAGCTTTGAATCATAATTTTTTTTATATCATCTACATTTGGGGTCTGCGAATCAAACAGCCCAGGAGCTCAGGGGCAGGGCGTCCATGCCGTAGTTCAACTCAGCAGCCACCCACCTAGCAAATCGTCTCCACAGCTCTAACTCCGTCACAGCTCTTCTCAGCTGGGCACGTTTTTCCTAATTGAAAATATCATGGAGGGGCTGGGGATTTAGCTCAGTGATTAGAGTGCTTGCCTTGCAAGCACAAGGGCCTGAGTTTGATCCCCGGCACCACAAAGATCGGAAGA